>JASEVX010000002.1:33696562-33729062 GCA_031761405.1 Serripes groenlandicus
CCACAGGTCAACTTTCTCGATTCCGATTCCGACGATTTACATTTCCTGATAAATTAATTCAGAAATAAATATGTCTATGATTAATTATGTGACTTATGAGTGTTCGATTGTTAATAATAAATATGGCAATTTCAATTTTTAACAATTTGTTAATGGAACTCGAATATTTACCTAGTATTACGAGAAACAAAAGAAGGTACCAGAAACGAGATTTCAATTAATGGAAATGACTGCGGAGTGCAAGTTGATCCTGACAGTTCTCGGAATGCCCGAATGAATTTAGCTTCCCTGACCGTAAACTCAAATTTAAAGAACTAGGAGTAACTACCACGTTGCGCAAAATATAAAAAATCATTGAACTGATCCAGTGTATGAAACAAATGACTGGCAATAAGTAAATCAAAATAGGCATTCCCCGCACCCAATGAATAAGAATCTTAACTAAATATTCATCATAATAAAACATATTTAAGTATATATATGCCTAGTTTTTTACATTATTTAATTTTTATTTATATCTGTCTTATTTTTCCGAATTATTTTCAGATTTGGCGATAACGGGACTTTAACACATGTTCCCATATACAATGTATTTACGCATTCATCCACATCCTGCAGATCTATAACCATTTGCAAACAGTCTTTTTATTGATGCATGTGCAGCAGACGACTTTTGAAAACACTGTGCGCAAAGGAGAAATTAGTCTTATTTTGCGAAGGCATATACAAATATCAGGAGCCAAGTTAACATAATCATAAATAACATTTCTATTGAATATTCAATTATAAAAAAGTCTCCAAAATTACAGCCGTTCATCGTTATTGATTCTAGACAGTTGTGCAATTGAAGTAATTATACCATTGATAATACACTCAAGATTCAGAAAGACATACTTGAGACTTCAGTTCAGTTGATCTAAAAAAATCAATCATAAGAATATGAAAACTTTATAACAATTGAATAAAGTTGAAAACATTGTGTTTTCCTGAATCTTGTTTTAATTATTAAAAAACTACACGGATATAAATAGACTGGTTCACTAATCTTAATCTTCTAATGCAAACTCGAACGAGAACCAGTCTAGTGACGAACTGCTACGGAAATATCCGAGAGCTGACGGAAAAAAAACGGCGCATGCGCGATCAAGACACTATCAAGACACGGCGCATGCGCACGCCTATTGTACCAGTGATAGTTCTAAACACAACCAATATAATGATTGCACCCGCGGCATAATCAAAAATAGTACCACATTTATCTACACTCTGACTGCATATAATGTTGTTTGTTTTGCATATAACAAAACTACTTGTACAACATAATGGTTATTAGACTGCACACCTTTACATTGCATATTATTAAATAACCGACGTAGAGGTTTAATTATAGAGGATCGTTTTTCCACGATGATCTAGCTTTCAATGCAGACTCTGTGTATATACATCCATTGTATTCAACAGTCATCTTGAGCAGACGATCCAGTTCATAACGTTACGGGATAGTATTAATGTTTAACCCTTGTCCACTTGAGACTGTTAAATCAATTATAATATATGTGTTTATACAGTTACTTGTTATTAATCAAAAACTCTTTTCTAAAATTAACTGAGGTTGTATCAATCACATTGCAATCAGACCAAGATACATCGCTATAACGAGTGATTGCTCTTAGAGAGAAATTTCAATCGACGCCTGTGTCACACCCTATATAACTCACTTCGAATATAGCTCCACCGGGAAGCTCTATTCGGTAAATAGCAGGCGAGCTGTATACGAAAAAAGTATATGCAAAGTCGAATACAGCTCGCATACACTTTGATCAAGCTCACTTCGAATATAGCTCCCCGGGGTAGCTCTATTCGGTGAATAGCAAGCGAACTGTATACGAAAAAAAAAAGCATATGCAAAGTCGAATACAGCTCGCATACACTTTGATCACACTGATGATATAACAGAAGTAACACCAGGTACTGGGCTGTGACTCATTTGGCCAAATGCGTTCATTGCCCCCGTTGAGGAAAAGGCTTTAGTTTTGGTGCCGTTCATCCGTCAGTACGTACGAGCAAGCGTACGAAGAACATTTTCAGCTGACCATTCAAAGTCGTATGCCATGCTGAATGGTCAGTTAGCAAGGTATTCGATTTTGAATGGTCAAATGAATATGGTCAGCTGAATGGCAAGCTGAATGGTCACCAAGAATGGTATTCGATTTTGAATCTTGATTTTGATATTAGACTTGTTACCCAGACTGGTATTCTATTTTGAAAGGTAAGCTGAACAGTCAGCCAGCATGGTATTAAAACTTTGATTGATCAGCCGAATGGCAACCTGAATGGTCCGTCAGCATAGTACTCGATTTTGATGGTCAGCTAAATGGATAAAGGCATGCTCACTTGACAGACCTATGTGTTGTACATGCATACACATCTAGAAGTTCTGCGACAGAATGATTTCAAGACGGTCATAAAAACATATTATGAAATCACTTAAGTTGCCGTAGAGGAGGAAACTCTTATATTAAAAAAAAAAGAAGAACCCAGGGATTGAGCCCAAAGTGTGACCTTGAACTTTGGAGTTTGTAGCTGGGTGCTGTGCATGACACATCCTCATTTTACGGATGACATTTGATTGAAGTTATGTAAATTACATTGTCAGTCGATGATACATCATCGCTGGGCGCTTGACATTATGTCTGTGACCTTGACTGTAACTGCATGACCTTGAAATTATTCCAGATGGATAAAAGGATACCATGTAGAATATATTGTATTGATATACAGGATCTTACACTGATTAAAATATGGGAATTATTGTATTTTAGTAAATTTGACCTTTGTAACCTTGACTCTTTTCAGCTTGATTTCGTAGATGTGTATGACTATACAATGTTTATAATATGGCTATAACTCGAGTTTTACTGTTTTCTGAGATGAATATTGAGTATTTTGAACAACAGAAGATATATATAAATAGACAGACAGACCTTTGTGAGGTTATTTCTTTGATCTTTCTTTGTTCATGTTAACACCATAATACACTTCTTAACCCAAGAATACAATTTTGAACTGAAACAACCTCAGAATGTCAAGAACCACCAACCCCTAATATAGTTTGGGCATGTACAGACAGTCTAAACAGCCAGCCAGCCAGCAAATCTCATTACTACATGGCTACTGCATCTCCTCGTCGCGTGTTTGTATATATAATGAATTCAAAATAAATAATTTAAATAATTTGTATCTTGCATCAGATAACTGGGGAGCTCTATCCGATAGAAAGCAACAAGTACCCCGAATACAGCTCCTCATTTAGTACGAGAGCTATATTCGGCGAACAGAGCCAACCGGAGAGCTGTATACGAAAGTGTTACCGAATATAGTTACCCGGTGAGCTAGATTTGAAGGGGAGCTCTATCCAAAAAAAAGCAACAAGTACCCCGAATACAGCTCCTCATTTAGTACGAGAGCTCTATTCGCCGAGTAGAGATAAACTGAGAGCTGTATACGTAACTGTTACCGAATATAGCTACCAAGGGAGATATATTCGAAAGGAGCTCTATAGGGTCTGACACGCCTGCTCATTAGTCAGATTTCTGTATATCTTTAATATACAATACAACACAAAACAATATATTTAATTACATTCATGCAAATTCGATACAGTAAATAACAAACAAGTATGTACAAAACGCACCAATTGCATCGATAAGACACCCGTGTATATACAATATATTAGATATAATAGTGCATATCAATATCAAACCATATAACTGTATGCAGTCCGATTTCGGACATTATATAGATTTTAAATTCAAAAACTCGCCGATCTCTCTCATCGGTTGTAGAACATGAGATGTTAAAGATGCTGAACTCCAGATTATAGATAGTTTAGTTTTAGGACTGTTCAAAAGTTATATTGAAATCTTTGAATCATAATTCTGAGATAACATTAAAGTAACATTTCCACTTTCCAGTACAATAGACATCTAAATATTGATCGTTGATGCTTCATTTTTACTGGGTAGTTATATCCAGTAATCCAAATTATGTACATTTACATGACTTTCAATTGACTGTTTTTCAAGATATACTTCCAAATTAGTTTTGAACTATGCATCACTTACTTTGTTGTCACAACTGGCTGCTTTTACAAATAGTAAGCCAATTGGTGAAAGACGAAAGAAGGTGGTCGTATTGACTTTTTTGACGAACATCGAAAAGAAAGTATGCCTCTGGAAATAAAAAGGACGCGAAAAACATAGCAGTTATCTACGCTTCATAAAGAATATTTTCATATAATAAAACAGTTATTAACTTTGGAAGATGTACATACCAGAATTACCATCCAGAAATATATTTCATTCATTTCGCCTTCGGCTCGCCGAATATAATGTAATTCATGTTTGGTTCAGTCTTGTTATCAACGGAGATGACACAGGAGCATTTTGACCAGTATGACCTAAATAAAATACTACAATAATAAGTTGAGTGAAAAGAAGCATTTAAATTGTACATGTCAAATGACAAAAAATCCATATAAATGTTGTTACGGGTATTTTAATTGCAAATGCCAAATGTAAAATGTTCATATTCATAAAATAACCATTATTAATTTATGACATATCTGGGAGGCAAAACCCGCCAAAAGCGAAGGTTGATACATTTGGTTGCAACCTATCACAAAGTCAATAGCTGTATGCTATCATTATTATCTTAATTACAGATGTAATAATTGATGCAGACTTGGATGAGTACAGAGCGGAGACTATCATTGGCGTGATATGCATGCTAATGGTCTGTGTCTGTTTATGGTGTCAAATATACCGTAAAGGCAGTAGAGGTCGTCAGTCGATGTCAATTAAGATTTATTGCGTATTTTCGTTAGTAAGCGGTAAGTTTTATTTTCTCTCTATTCATTTTGCATTTGTTCCGTTCTTCTTGTAAGTTTAATGCATGTATAAAACATGCTCATACATGTATGACCATGTTCGCTTCAAATTAATTATAAATATAAGAATACAGGATACATGCTTTATGGTATACTTTAACCTTGGTATTGTACTTTCAAACATTCTCAAAACTTGCTGTGCAAAGGCAACGACTGTTACCTAATGAGTAATGTCTGACTCAAATACGTTTACAGGATGTTCATACAGTAACGCTCTGCCATATTATTATGCACGCATGACCACCATCAGCTACCCATTTGACGTAATTAGTTTATATGCATTCTTTTAATGTATTTCCTTTAGAAAACAGTAATAAAGTCCAGTTAACGCATAACGGTTTTTAGGTTCGAGCATCAATTATTCTGTATCATATTATAGTTCATATAATAAATAGGGAATCTAATGTTGTATCGGGTTTGATATTGTACTAAAAGGGGAGTGTCAAATTATCCACGCACCGAGTAGACAAAGTCAAACCTGATATCGCTACTGCAACATAAACTTTGTTTTATTATACACCTTGTATAACTTTTAAGCTAATACAAAAAGAGTATACAACTTTCTATATTTCAAATAACGAAATAACTTAATTTACCAATAAAATGAAATTTATGATTGGCAAGTAAACCGCGTCCTACTGGCTCATTTTGAGTGACGTGAGTTCATATCTCAATGACGTCACTTCATATTTCGTTCCATTATAATATTTGGTAAAATAGGATTTTTAATACGTCGTGTTTTAACTGCTCATAACAATCTGGTTGTATTTGCGCTGGAAAATGTGCAAGTATATCATAAATTGGTTTTGTTAAATCCTGGTCATTCAAGTTAAGGCTAGTTATTAGCTCGCCTATTTGGGGATTATGAGAGAAATGGTATTCACTTTGGGGTCGGCGTCACAGCTTCGTTAAGGTTTTTGCATGCAAGTCGGGGCCTACATATATTATACCATACCCCAGTTAGAAATATATGTATTGCATTGAAACAATATATGATACGGAGCCCCTAAAGTGGCATTCAACATAATTCTATGCAAATTATCCGTTTTATTTTGTTAAAACGAAATAACATTTTGTAAAAATGAAATTATAATTTGATACTTCTTTTTAATAAGCGTTTAAACAAAATAAAAACGCGAATTTGCATATTAAAACAATATGTTGAATGTCACTTTAGGGGCTCCGTAAGATAACTATACTGCATATAATTTAACGTATGGCCCTTTTTCAACTACATATCTCAGTAACAACTTGATGCATTACATTGACATTTTATACCTCCCTAAGTCTATCTTGCATTTAATGCTAAGTACATGTATGACCCTTTGTTTGATTTAGAAATTCTGGCTAAGCGGTAAAATAGTCGAACGCGCTGTCTTGCGGACAGCGCTTGTTTAAATTAAAGTAACACAGTTATAACATAACAATATGTTATAAACACAATTGAAATTAACATGACATCGACAACAAAGATCACTAAACGCTGCTTGAATTCATGCACAGGTTATGATGGAATATGAAATTTAAAGGCCCATGACATCCGCCAGTCAGTCGCAATGCTACCCCTCAATCCTGAGCGGCAAGGAGGAAAAGCCATTACTACCATTTTAAAGTCTTTAGTATGACCCGGCCGGTGATCGTACCTACGATCTACCGCACCGCTCTACCACTACACTACCGAGGCGGTACTCGATTCCTATCAAATAAAAACATTTATATCGAATTCTTCATTACAGCTATTTTAGCACTTACTGTTACTGGAAAATTTGGTGGACAACTTGCATACGCCAATAGAAGATTGGGAAGATACAGCCCTTACCAGGTTCCTTACTCCATTATCATCACTGGTGTAGGAGGGATACTGGCAGCTATTCTCTTCATGATAGGTGTCATCCAAGCTCTCCTGGGAAACGATATGAGTTATCAACAACAGACCGTTACTATGGGGAATGTTCCCGTCCAAGGGGGGCCGCACGCGGTCATCCAACACAAAGCCGGGTATCCGCAAAACATGGATACACAATCACCTCCACCATCGTACGAATCTATTGCCTACAGTCATGGATCCCTGTATCAAATAAGTCACTTAAATGTAGGTACGGATAATCCGTCGGTTATACATCATTCAGACCGACCCAGCCATTCCGTAAGTGACTATAGAGAGTCAGGAAAACATCCGTCTGGAGAGTACCATGTACATGCGTGTTACGGAAGCAAGTATTAACTGTTTTCCATTACACAACAAATCTGCAACAGACAACTTTGATACCATCTGGTTAAAAATATGCAGCAGACAACTTCGATACCATCTTGTCAAAAATATGGAAAACCTTTAAGACTGAAAGTGATTTTACTTAAACTCTTTTGAAAAAAACAAGAAACAGTGGCAAAAGTGGATATTGCTTATTATGAACAATTTCTTCTTTTGTCACTGCGTTTCGAAAAGTTGTCCGTTAAAGAAGCGTCAAAAGCGTGAAAATGTGGGATAGGGTTAATTACCCTTGAACTTTGAATAAAGTCTATACACGGAACTAATATATCTCATTGTTCAATAGTATACCTAGTTGCTGCATAATCTGTGCAAATAACAATAGTTTGAATGTGTGTTGTTGCAAACGATATATACATGATGTACATGTAATTAAAAGTTGTTATCATTGCCTTGCATTCTGACTTACAGTATAATATAAACCTCTTTTTCATACAGACAAATGCCATGTCTTATTTATATGTATACACACCATTAAAAGTATATACGTGAGGTGAGAGTATTGCTAAAAGGACAACTATTGATTACTGAGCATTCTAATCTGGAGGCATTGGATTTTGAAAACATTTGGTTTATACGACATACGTTGGTACATATCATACCTTGTGTGATTCTAAGTAATAAATTAATAGATACAAACGTACAAACACGTCGCATGATTGAATTCGATTGAAAGATTTACCCTAAAAGAGTTGCATTTAACTTTTAATAGTAGATGCGACATAACGTTTCCTTTCCTTTTCAGCATTGTTTGAAATGGCATTGATGTCTAAGTGGCAAACAATGCAGATTTACGAAGAGACAGCTCGTTATGAGCTCGTTATGAGCTGTCTCTTCGTAAATCTGCATTGTTTGCCACTTAGACATTACATTTTACCAACTTTTCTCATAGACGAACATGGATTTGTCCAATTTTCAAAATGAAAGTGTCGACTTTGTGAAGTACTTTAATTGCCTTTGGCAGCGAAGGATTAAGTAAATACATGAAATGAAAGTGTCGACTTTGTGAAGTTTCTCAGTGATTGAATTAAATTACCAGACGGTATAACCAAAGGGTACACCAACGTACTTTACTGAAACGCAAATTAAATGATCTACGTAAAAAAATATCATATTTAGTTTAACATATTTCATTTCCCATATTTACAGCATTTAACATATTCAATACATCGTTTTTGGATTGGGACGATAGTGCAGACTAATTGTAAACGCAGTATCGCAAGGGCGCAAAGAAAAAGTCAACCCAAAGTTCAGACTAAACATGTAATCTCATTCGTTGCATAAACATGCACGTCGAAACTGAAAATACATTAAAACCATACTTAATTGCAGAAAAGAATAATGGAATGCAATGACAAAGATGCAATGTGCGAATTCTGTAAACAAATTCTGACCTGAAAGTTATATAATTAATCGCTGTTTTCCTTAAACCTAAGACGTGCTTACTAAATATAGATACAAAAAACAAGTAGTATGCATGACAACAACTAAATGATTCATCAATATTTACGTCTTTGGGCCTATTTCCCTATTCACATACCAAGAATCCTACCGAAACGTTTCCCACATGGACAATGGCGGGTTAATAACAAAGGGACGTAACTTGTAGTAAAAATAGGATTCGTACTACGTTCTTTCGAACTTTCCGATATTCGTACCAATTAATTAACAATATAAAGTATGACAAACAAACTGCCGCAGCAACATGGCTCCCTGTAATTAGTCCTAACTAATTTCACAGAAAAAACAAAAAACAAACCAAAATAACACACTACTAAGGCTCCTAGACGAGAATCACCTCGTACTCCTGCAGTAGTATAAGCTTCTGCACTGGTCGCTCCAGAATCCTGAGAGGTCTTTCACGTCGACCTAAGTTATCGCAATCTGATTCTGCTAACTCAACATTAACCTTTCTAACTAGCCCATCATCGTCAACTATGGTTTTATTAACTCGACCAAGTTTCCACGTGTTACGTGGCATATTATTATCTACCAAAATCACAACGTCCCCAATGCAAAGGTTGCGTTTGGGAGAGAACCACTTGTTCCTTAACTGAAGGTTTTGTAGGAACTCCACCTTCCAACGAGACCAAAACTGTTCTACCAAATATTGCGTGCGACGCCATCGCTTTCGCGAGTATACGTCTTCCTTCTGAAACCGACCAGGTGGAGAGAGAATGACCTTTAATTTCATCGTTAGTTACTGATTTGCGCTCAATGGTATCAAAGAAAGAGGATCATTAAAATTGTTAACAGTGAGAGGTCTGCAGTAGACAATGGCTGCAGCTTCGTACCAAAACGTTCGAAGACATTCGTCATCTAATTGTGAACCATGGTTGAGCAACAGATAAGAAAGGACACTGTGCACAGAACGAATCTGTCGCTCCCATACCCCACCCATGTGGCTGGCGCATGGGACATTCATCTTGAAGGAAAAGAAATCACAATCTGACAAAAAATTGCGGATCCTGTCCTCGTCCAACTCGTTTAATGCTTTGCTGAGTTCATGTTCAGCTCCCACAAAATTCGTTCCTCTATCTGATCGCAACTGACGTATCAGGCCACGTATCGCTATAAACCGACGCAAAGCATTTATAAAGGAACCTGTGTCCAAGGAGTTTGCAGTCTCAACATGAACAGCTCTACACGCCATGCAAGTAAACAAGGCTCCGTATCTTTTGAGCTCCTTTCTACCTTCCTTAATGTAGAATGGCCCGAAAAAGTCTACTGCACAATAAGTAAAGGGCGGTGCAGGCTCGAGGCGATCAACCGGCAAATCTGAAATCTTTTGCTCTTGGGCAAAAGCTCGAAGTTGTCTACAGACAATACATTTGGACAGAAGGCACTAGGCATAACAATAGGGTGTTTTAACGACTCATCAATATTGGAATTTCGTATGCGACCACCTACTCGCAAGACACCGTTTGAATCTAGAAAGGGATCTAATTGACGCATTCGTGAGTTTGATTTCAATGCTACGTGACGTCTTGAAACCTCATCTCTATCTTCGGGAATCCTAATCACTCTGCATTCCTGCAGTCTATCAATATCAACTTTGAATTCTTCTCTCTGTGAGAGTTTGCACATAACCAGTTCAGCTACTTGCATTTCTGCAACGCTCAAAGGTTCAACAGTGCGACAACTTGATCTATGTAAGCCAGATTTTGGCTTCTTTACTGCACGATCTATCAATCTTTTTCTGAATCTCAAACAGAGGCCTAATGCCCTCTTTGCTTTATACCAATTTGAAAAATACTGAAGTCGCTCAAGAAGCGACGGGAAGTTTGATACTACTGTTCGATCAAAAAGCATGCAAACCTTTCTCAATTCAGGATCCCCTGAATCAACTACACATTCTTCACGAGAGTGTGGCAGCTCCGGACACCACAGGAAGTCCGGGCCATCCAACCATATGCTCTTGTTGACAAAGTCCTTGACCTTTATGCCTCTCGAGGCAATGTCAGCAGGATTCTAACTTGTCACAACGTAGTTCCACTTTGATGGTTCACTATGTTCCCTTATTTGCTGAACCCTATTAGCAACAAACACATGGAACCGACGTGACTCATTGGCGATATAGCCAAGAACCACCTTACTATCAGACCAGTAAAAGTGCGTCACATCGTCATAATCAAGTTCTTGCTGAAGCAAATTCCCAGTTTTTACAGAGAGCACCGCAGCAATCAACTCAAGCCTAGGGATAGTAATTGGGCGAAGTGGAACAACCCTTGACTTTCCCATCAACAAAGCGCAATGAATCTTATTATCACGATTGATCAGACGTACATAAGAGCATTGGCCATATCCAACCGTACTAGCATCAGAGAAATGGTGCAACTCGACTGCAGATACTTCTCCGAAGTCATCTGGCTTCAAACATCTGCGAGTCATAAGAGACGAGAGATCATTCAAACTTTCGCACCACTGTCGCCACCTAGACCTTAAACATTCAGGTAAGGAATCATCCCAATCAGCCTTGTCTGCGCACATTTGCTGTAAAACCTGTTTACCTAGAAGAACAACCGGGCCAATAAGACCAAGAGGGTCATAAAGACAACTGACTGCCGACAAAATACCTCTCCTGGTAAGTGGACGATCCTTTAATGTGATCTTGAACTGAAAGGTATCTGACTCAATACACCATAAAATGCCAAGAGTTCTTTCAACCGGCAATTTGTCACGCACCATGTCGATGTTCTTCAGATCCTTTGCTCGATCATCTAGATGAACAGAGTGAATGACTTCCCTCGAGTTCGAAACGAACTTGTGCAGTCTTATACCAGCTTTGCTGCACATAGACTTGGTACGAGCTATCAGGTCTACAGCCTGTTGGACAGTGGGCAACGACTTCAACCCATCATCAACATAGAAGTCACGATGGATGAACTTTGAGAAATCACTCCCGAATTCAAGCTCATTGTCATTTGCGAGCTGTCTCAGGCCAAAGTTCGCACATCCAGGTGAAGACGTTGCGCCAAAAAGATGCACTGTCATGCGAAAGTCAACTGGTTCCAATGAGTAATCATCGGAATCCCGCCAAAGAAACCTAAGGTAGTCTTTACAGCTTGATGATACTCGGAACTGGTAGAACATCTGTTCTATATCACACATCACCGCAACTGATTCCTTTCTGAACCTGCATAAAACACCAACAAGCTTGTGTGTCAGGTCGGGGCCTTGAAGCAAATGTTGATTTAGACTGTGACCCTGAAAGGTAGCACTGCAATCAAAAACCACTCGTATCTTGTCTGGTTTCTGAGGATGGTATACTCCATGGTGTGGTATATACCAAATTGTGCCGGAGTTAAGATCGTTCTCCTTAACCCTTTCAGCATGACCTTTCTTCAAAAGGTCACCCATAAATGTAGTATAGTGTTGCCGGAATCTCTCATCCTTTTGAAGACGACGCTGTCGAGATTTCAGCCGACTGATAGCCATGTACCTGTTGTTAGGAAGCACTGGATTACGGTGCTTGAATGGCAAAGGCATTTCATATTTGCCCTCTCTTAAACAAGTACCCTGACTCAACGTGGAGAGAAATGTCGATCTTCCACAGACAGGGACGCAGTGCCTACTTCAATGTCACTAAAATCTCGTTCTATCAGCTGCAACACATCATTACTGACTATCTCCTTCACAGACGTTCTCAAGGAGAACAGGATGGAATGTGCGCAATTGTTTTCCCCAACAAGCAATTCCGAAGGAACTTCATGAGCAAGAACGCGATGACTCAAACCAATTGAATCCTCTTCATTACAACCCTGCTTAACAATACCAACAATACTCCACCCTAAGTCAGTTCTCAGACCAAACGGACCATCTACGTCCGGAGAAATTACTTCACGTGGTAACAATGCCTGAGAACAATTATACCCAATCAGCCGCCCGATTTCGCAAGAGCTTAAAGGTAACAATTTTGGAGCAATATGCTCTAAATGAGAGCACGCATTGGCTACATCAGCAGTGGGTATGTAGGAACGATTGGCTGGCATTATATTCCTTGTGTAAGGGTATCTTTTGTAAGCTGTTATAACCACGAACTGAAAGACCCTTAACCTTCTGACTACTAACAACCTTGTCTTCCGACAACATTGTGGAAAGTGACAACTTCACTGGCGTACCTGATAACCCTAAAGCTTCGCAAGTGTCTTGAAGGATAAATGTTGTGTTTGACTGAATTTAACAAGGCATACACAAGTCTTTCTTCATCGGGGTCACTGCTATGAGACACATACATGTACACAGGTACAATAGCTGAGCATTTACTCTAGAAAGGATGTCCCCAACTTGACTTTAGTATCAGCTGAATCATTTGCAGCTGCAACCGTCACCGATGAGTCACCTTTGTCACCATGCAGTGAAGTTGGGTGAAGCTTCTTACAAGTCTTACACGTATTGCGCTGCCTGCATTTTCTTGAAATGTGTCCTTTAAGTAAACAACCAAAGCAAAGACCATTATCCTTTGCAAATAATTTTCTCGCAGACAAAGTCTTACCAAAGATGATTTTACAGTCATCAAGGTCATGAACTTCTTTACAAAGAAAGCATGAGGTTGTACTGATTGTCTCAGAACGATTCTCATTTGAATCTGAAAAGAACGAACGGCTGCCAAAGGGCTTTACGCCATCTCCAGAACCCTTTTGAGATTTTGGACCACTAACATTGCGAGACTCTGAGCTAGGCATGTCCTTAAAAGACTGAAGAGATGTCACTGGGTCGCAGGCAATTTGTGCCTCCTTGTAAATAAACTCGGTAAAGACCTTAAACGAGGGAAAAGCATGGGATTTTTCCCTTACACCCGCTACTACTCTATTCCACATAACAACAACCCATTCAGGAACCTTGGAAAGTAGTTTGCGATTTTCCCGACAATCATTTAGAATCTCTAGACAATGAATGGTTTTCATAGCAGTAAGACACTGCCTAAGAAAGTCTGCAAATTTCAGCAAAGCTGGAGAATCTTTAGATTGAATTCTGGGCCATGCTTCCAGTTCATCACGAAAAGCCGAAGCAACAACAAACGGGTCGCCATATCGCTCTTCTATGAGCTTCTTGGCTTCCTCGTACGCAACATCTGACGGCAAAAGAAAAAAGGTTTCGACCACCTGTTTAACTGACCCACCCAAGTATCTTTTAAGATAATGTATTCTTTCGGCCGCAGGTATATTTCTTTGGTCCACAAGCGTCTTAAACGCTGTTTTCCAGGAGGGATATTGGATGGGATCCCCGTTAAACACACTAGGCTCAGGCGGTGGCAATCGGTTTAATGCCACTTGATCAGCAAGCGTCTTAACAAGGTCAATTAATCCTAAATTAATAGACTGCAACGATTCAGTTCCGGGAGGCAACTGATCAAAAGTAACATGATTTCTACCGGAAACACCATCAGAGACAGTTGGTTAAAAAGCAGAGACCAATGGATTTAAAGAACATGATGTGGTCGTTGGCATGACATCATGCACTGCATCAACGGTAGCGTCACGAGTTCCATATGAACCAGAAACGATACGATCTTGTGTCCTTACAACGTTTTGAACCGAAATAGAAGTGGGCTGAGCTACAGACTGATAATTTGCATCTGGAAATGAATGACTTCTAACATACTCACTAACATAATTG
Organism: Serripes groenlandicus; assembly: GCA_031761405.1. Taxonomy (NCBI): domain Eukaryota; kingdom Metazoa; phylum Mollusca; class Bivalvia; order Cardiida; family Cardiidae; genus Serripes; species Serripes groenlandicus. Next base: position 33,710,899 of record JASEVX010000002.1, read on the forward strand.
TTCATGTCATCTTGCTTAACATCTGACAAAGTAATACCAGTTGTAAATGGGTCCAAACTATCATAAACCTCTGCTTTAGCAGTAGCCATTTCCAACTGTTTCATGGTTTCTAGCCTTTCTAAATCAGCTTTCAATTTAGCTCCACTGTCAATGAATTTAAGCTTTGCCCTTAGGCTGGCAGCTTCAGCAGCGACAGAGACCTTTGTTGCACCAGAGCGTGAAGAAGAAGAACGCGGCGTCACCCAAGCTATTAAATTCATATGTGATATCCGTCAGAACAGAAAAACACTGCTCTAAATCTCCCCTTCACAAACGAAGTGTCTGACAATCGTCACAATCGGAGAGCTGAATAAGACATTTATTTGCTTGCTTCTTCCAAACAGTAGCACTCGTTCTGAATTTACCATGTAAAACTTGCAAGTGCCAGCTCAGACCCTTTTCAGTCATTTTGTGAGTACGACTCCCTTCTACATTTAAAGATTCATGCGATTCAAACTCGTTGGCATTGATACCACCTGATTCAATATCTACAGCATCTATAAGTTTGTCCTTACTACCGTCCATTTTAACTTAGTATCACTTATTGGTCAAAAATGTATACAATTTGGCTAGACTAAGAATTTAGACAATTTGGTCAGATTTGGTAACAAATTAAACACATTAAAATTGCATCACCAACAAAATACAAAGCATTCAACCAATTAAACAGAATAACATATTTTAAAGGCAGTATCATGGGTGAATAATTGTATATTTTCTCTAAATCTTTGAAAACTATAAGTAATAAATGTTGTCTATTCCAAACTTTTAAACAATTATTCTCCCATGCAATCTTACATACTACTATCACAACACTTGATCACTTGATTACACTGAAGAAAATATGATATGTTCAGTGTAGATGTATTTGTCCGTTTCATCTAAACTTGTCCAAAGGAGATAACTTGATGGCACTCTCGAAGTAATCCGTTAACACTTCCAGCTCTATGGTTCCAGGATATAAAAATCACAAATAAACAATATGTCAAGAAAAGTATTGTAAAAAGCAACCTGCTTGACACGCCGGTACTGTTAATTATTTGTGCTTCACACGCAGGTACTGTTAATCTTGACGTCACTACCAATGGGAATGTCCTTGTTCTTTTACCAGTTTGTGGCGTAGAGTTTCGACTGTAAACGCAGTATCGCAAGGGCGCAAAGAAAAAGTCAACCCAAAGTTCAGACTAAACATGTAATCTCATTCGTCGCATAAACATGAACGTCGAAACGGAAAAGACATTAAAACCATACTTAATTGCAGAAAAGAATAATGGAATGCAATGACAAAGATGCAATGTGCGAATTCTGTAAACAAATTCTGACCTGAAAGTTATATAATTAATCGCTGTTTTCCTTAAACCTAAGACGTGCTTAATAAATATAGATACAAACAAGAGGGCCATGATGGCCCTGGATCGCTAACCTGATTTTTTAATTTTTTTTCACTTTAGCTATATAAGCCCCGCCCCCTGGCGGCCATAGTTTCAAACCAATCAACTTTGATTAAAGGAATCTGATAGAGGGTCACCCTATGAACATTTCTACAAAATTATTTGAAAATCGGCCTGACACTTTCGGAGAAGAAGATTTTTTAAGTTTTCACTATAGCCATAAAAAGCAAAATTGCCCCGCCCTCCCTGGCGGCCATGTTTTTCAAACAATCAACACGGCTTGAAGGAATCTGATAGAGTGTCATCCAAGAAACATTTCTACAACATATTTTGAAAATCTGCCAACCAGTTTGGGAGAAGAAGATTTTTTCGCTATAGCCATATAAGGCAAAATAGCCCTGTCCACTGGTGGCCATGATTCTCGACCAATCAACATGGCTTGAAGGAATCTGATAGTGGGTCACTTAAGGAACATTTCTACTAAATTATTTGAAAAACGGCCTGACACTTCCGTCGGAGAAGATTTCACTATAGCCATATAAGGCAAAATAGCCCCGCCCCCTGGCGGCCATGTTTTAGACCAATCAACATGGCTTGAAGGAATCTGATAGAAGGTCACCCAAGGAACATTTCTACAAAATTATTTGAAAATCGGCCAGACACTTTCGGAGGAGAAGAATTTTTAAGTTTTCACTATAGCCATATAAGGCAAAATAGCCCCACCCCTCTGGCGGCCATGTTTTTCGACCGATCAACATGACTCAAGGAATCTGATAGAGGGTCATCCAAGAAACATTTCTACAAAATTATTTGAAAATCAGCCTGACACTTTCGGAGAAGAAGATTTTTTAAGTTTTCACTATAGCCATATAAGGGAAAATAGCCCCGTCCCCCCTGGCGGCCATGTTTTTCGACCAATCAACATGGTTTGAAGGAATCTGTTAGAGGGTCATCCAAGGAACATTTCTACAAAATTATTTGAAAATCTGCCAACCAGTTTTGAATTCTGCATGGATCTAAACAATTTAAAGGAAATCTGGTGAGGTCATTGAGAGGATGCTTTCTGTGAAGTTTCATCCCAATTGACCCACTGGTTACTGAGGAGAAGAAGTTGACGCACGATGGACGACGGACGACGGACGACGCACGACGCACGACGCACGACGGACGCCGGACAAAAGGCGATCACAATAACTCACCTTGAGCAAAGCTCAGGTGAGCTAAAAACAAGTAGTTTGCATGACAACAACTAAATGATTCATCAATATTTACCGCTTTGGGCCTATTTCCCTATTAGCATACCAAGAATCCTACCGAAACGTTTCCCACATGGACAATGGCGGGTTAATAACAAAGGGACGTAACTTGTAGTAAAAATAGGATTCGTACTACGTTCTTTCGAACTTTCCGATATTCGTACCAATTAATTAACAATATAAAGTATGACAAACAAATTGCCGCAGCAACACTAATTAAACCCTCTCCAAAATAATTATATATTGCACTGAGGGTCAACTTAAAGCATATATGTCATGAATACGTGAATACACGGTTGAATGTATACATATATATATATGAATGAATGAATGAATGAATAAATGAACGAACGAATGTGTGAATTAATTAATAAACAAACCAACCAATCAATATTTTAACATTTTATATACAAATGGGGTATACTCATACTTACACATATACATTTAGATACTGTACAATGGAAACACCATGTGTTTTTCTCTGTCTAATGCCATACATTATCGCAATAATAAACTCATCTAATATTCTCATGTTTGTTACTCCTGTTAGTTTTCAGCATGCTTTTACAATAAGTGTCACACAGCAACACATATTAGTATGTATGATGTGTAATAAAAGGTGCTGAACTCCAGATAATAGATATTATAGTCAAAGTTTTAAAACTGTTTCAGAGTTGTCTTGAAATATAAGAGTCATAATTCTGGGATAAAATTAGAGTGATAATTTCACATTCCAGTACCCTAAATAACTAAATATAGATCGTTTATGTTTCATTGTTACTGGTATGCCAAATAGTGTACATTTTCATGACCTTCAATTGACGATTTTTGGCCTGGGGCTTTAGCCCCTGTTCATAGTAGTAATACCATTTTTTCGAAGTTGGCAGCCTGCCAATTGCTGTTAACACCGAACAACGCATTTAGGGTGAGACTGGGCAAGAAAAATAGTTCGTCATGGTTTCAACAAAACTGCATTTAAAAGGTTAAGATCTCCCGAGAAATATCATTGTATGTTGTTGGAACATCAGTGCAACACTTAAGGTGTGATTACTCCAATATAAGTTTAACAAAAGCTTTATAAATAATGCGCCGATAGGTCAAATACGGAAGCTTATTAACATTATTAACATTCGTGAAGTGGAACGGAAAAGACAAATACAGTGGCGGATTAACCGGGGGCCTGTCGGTCCCGTGCGACGCAACAATGAGTGGTAAACAAAGAAGTCGCGTGTCAAATGCAGTGGCGGATGTAGCGGGGGCCATAGGGCTCGTGCCCGTCTCCCCCTCCGCACGATACCCCGACCCGGCCAGGTATCATACATATCGGGCGAGTGCCGGGCCAAATTCGCCTCTCAGAGCTCGACCGGAAATTGGACAGACATTCACCGGGGACAGGTCGGCGTCTGGCCGACCATCCACTGTGGCTCGCATGTAATAAAAGCCGGCTCATCGCATCATTCATCAGATTATTCAGTCGTGCTCGTCACAGAAGGTAGCGATTTAACACACAGTTCATCACAAAAGTTTCAGAGTAACCGTACTACACGATGCCCTAGAATAGAAGGGAGGACTGAGGAGAAGGAGAGGGCAGTACCCCCAGGAGAGGGAGAGTAGCAGTGAAGAGAATGAGACCATGCCCCTCCTATTCAGCCACCAATGCACCAATAAATAAGTTGTAACGGTAGCGTACAAACGCAAACCTCTCCCTCAACCTCAAGTTCAGATAGGGGTCATATTGGGTCAGAATCTATGTAGCTAGACCAAATTGAATGAAAATCTTGTCAACAGCTGTAGAAGCCACATTTTTTAAAATTGGTCTGAATGTTTATCTTTATGATATATCGGCCAAGTTCGAATATGGGTCCTGCCGGGTTAAAGACAAATTAGGCCAAATTGGAGGACAATCTTATTAATACTCTGGAGGCCGCATGTTTTGCTACATCAGCTTAAAACTTTGTCAGAATGTTTGTATTGATGATATCTACTCCATGTTCGAATATCGGTCATATCGGTAACTAGGCCAAATGAAGAAAAATTGCATTTTGAATCTTTGTCTTAATAATTGTCTTAACGAGGTTTTCATTTTACAAACACTCTCTTCCAGGCTAGTACATGGTTTAGAGAAATATTTCTACTTGTTGGAATATGATTTTACATTGACATATTTCTCAATATAATAAGGCAGATACTTCAAAATATTTTGCCTAAACCTGCTGTCAAATTTTCCTTTGATTCTCATTTTTTAAATATGTACATTTGTGAGCTCTTGCACTCAGGTGAGCGATATAGTGCCAACAAGGTCCTCCTGTTTTCAAATTGGCAGTTTTATAATATTTACTATTTTCCATACGATCTTTCAACTTCTTAACAGTAAATACATAAACATTAGCTGCAATTCTTATTTCCTTTCACATTTTCCCTACTTCTCCATCCTTCCTGCAGCCCACAGGCTGTCAGCACTTCAGTGCTTTGATTCATTATTTACTGCCAAAATCGTTTTTGAACTACTTATTACTTACTTTGTTGTCACTATAATCAATATTTGCAGAAGTTTCAATATTTCAACATTGTGATCTCCATCTTGCGTTCAGCACCTTTAATTTCAAATTTTCTTATAGGGTCCTCACTCTGTCATGAATTAAGCATATGCGGTCATGTTTATTCTTTTTTAGCAAGGGGATCGATAGAGCCTATTGCTATAGTAGGCGAAATCCGAAGACACTCATCATTTTGAGACTTAAATCTAGACTAGTGTTTTACAATATCGGCATTGAATTACTTCACATCTGTCTTTCTATATCAACTCTCCGTTTCTGAACACCATCTCGGGTTCAGAGAGATATCTTCGTAGTTGCAGATTGAATATAATGTCAATGAAAATGGATTATCCGTAGATTTAAAAAAATATCAAAATGCGGTAACTTGTTGGCATATCAGCCGCACAACGGATTAGATTCGACATCACTTACCTAAAAGAAAGAACTCGAAAGATATTTTAACGTTAAAATATATGAATTACATGATTAAAAAATAAAATGTATTTCTACGCTGTCAACATGAATTGATCAGGCGCAGCATGCATGAACAAATTAAAGCAGTATGTGCATATTTTCCACAGGTGTCATTCACACACATAAACAAATTAAAGCAATATGTGCATACTCTCCGCGGGTTTAGTTATGATTGCGATTTCATAATTGAATATTTATTGATGACTTTACATTTGAAAGGGGAGAATGCTGTGAATACGGTCTTAATTAATTAACTCATGAATAAAAGTGTATCCACTCAAAGCCACGCCTCTTGTGTAACATATTTCTATATAACCCATGTATTCCATGTTAATCTTTGTAGTATTAAGCTATATGGTTGTTTTTCTTTATTTAATGTTGTATACATACACAACCAATTGGCGACGAGGTTGGGATTCTGTACCGCTATAAAAGATAATGATTATGTTAATTGAGGTCATCGTGGACATTGGAACCTAATGGCTAATCACAATCGGAACAAATTAAAGCAGTATGTGCATACGTTCATCAGGTGTTTTATGATTGCGATTTCAAAATTGAACTTGAATTGATGACTTTACATTTAAAGGGAGAGAGTGTTGTGTATATTGTCTTAACAAATGAACTCATGAATGAAAGTGTATCCACTGTATAGTATATAGTGTATAGTGTAACAAATTTCTAAATTAACCCATGCATTTCATGTTAATCTTTGTAGTATTAAATATTCTCCAAAGCTATTCAGCTGTTCCTTCATTTAATGTTGTACACATACACAACACGGCCCTTAGGTTTATAATTTCAAGATGTATTCGCATCGTAGTACAACATTGCTAGGACGGTATAAATATCAATAGAAATTGTGTATTGTGAAAAAAACCTACAGAGTAAAAAGTACCACCGACCGATCTATAAGTACCATCGGAACAACAACTTCTACAACCTGCTCACTGGATTTTCACACATATTGAGAATTTGAAAGAATAAAAAACAGTGCATGTATTTGTTCACCTATGTTATGGAAAAAAAACCCATGTTCAGTTGTTTTGAGGCAGAAACATATAAAGTCAGAGTTACGGGACCGTACTTTACAAAACAAATCCGTGATCAGACTTTTTAGAGTCACAATCTGATCTTTGACCTTCGCAAATCACAAATTCCCAAAGGTCGGTTTGATTCGTGTGACTTCCCTCTATATAGTGTTCTGGTTCATAATCAACTACGAAAACATTCAATGTACGATTTGGAGGCAACATTAGAAGACTGCGTAGTGATCAAGTCTGTTTTCAATCTGTTTATCGAACTCAATTACCATGGTCTATTTATAGATCCAAAGATATTTTTACCCGGAATAGAAAATGACGAATCAAATATTCTACAAAGGTCACCTCAAGCATTTAGGACTAAATATTGACACTCTTATTAAATGAAATAACATGTATTAAAAAAAATAGACACATTGTGGCCAAAGGAGAAACTGCTCATAATGAACAACTTCACCCTTTATCTCAATGTTTTCATAAATCGTCTACTGCAAAGGCGTTAGAAAGTCGAACTCACAACCTATAATTTAACAGCCCGCAACGCTACCGACTGATCTACCGAGGCTCGGTTGAGGAAGCGACATAGATATGCCGTGTGGCAATGGATACAATTTTTAACAAACATATTGCTTCATGTTTTTCGTCTAAGGAACTGTGCAGATAAACTTGGTTTAAATATACATGCTTAAAGTTGAAAGATAAACAAATAAAGAATACGAAATCTTGGTTATTGTTGTAACCTCCTTTTCTGTCAACTTACCGGCATAAATGCCCTAGACAGTTTTGAAATGTTCTCAATTAATTAAAAGATATTGAATAAAAAAAATGGAGAAATAAAGCGTATTTGCACTTATAAAGAACATTTTAAAAATATTGATAAATCATTGCAGGAAATAGAAACATGAGTATTTGAGCGGTACTGAAGGACCACCAACTATAGTATAATTATTACGAGTCCTGCTTGAAACATGATGAAATATGATAAATATCCAAATGTAGACAACCATATTGAGATATCTTATAACGTTATAAGACTAATCAGCGAGCAGTTTAAAGCCAGATCAGACTGTGTAGATGCCGTGGTTGATCTGGATCTACAACGGTCGCAACAGTCATAAGGTTGTGTTTCGTGGAGCACCTCTCAATTAAACATTTCCCACAATGCATTATAAGGTATCTATACTGATACAATGAACATTTTGACTGTGGCCTCGGCTTCAATTTCAACTGCTTGATAAAACAGATCGGGTACCGTGTTTGACTCTGATTTAAATCGTCCTTTAAACAACCTGGACTTTGGTCCTTCTGCTTGGCTGAAAGTGTCGATGAATCCACACTGAAATGTTTCGATGCCGCTGTCGTCACAACTGACATTTCGATACGAATGTTTTCTATTGTTGTTCCAACTTAAGAGAAACTGATAAATTTACTATTCCATCCTGAAGTAATCACAAAGCATTTACCTACTTACAGACGTATTTAACGCATCAGTAGCAGTCCACATTTAAAAACATTTTTCCTTATGATGAAATTGCTCATACAGATAATTTTCTTTAGTTAAAAATCAGCGACAATTGCAATATTGAGGTTTTTGTAAAGAATACAGATTCCGGCTATTCAGCTCGTAAGACGTATCTCACCTGAAATCATCTGTGTTTGTCTTTTAGTCACCAAAATATGACAAAGCTCATGATACATGAAGTCATCCGATTTTGAACATGGATGAGTCTACTTTTGGCAATTCGGCGCATAAAGAATTAAACCGTACAAGCTAGCAGCGGATCAGCGTGGAGACAGGTTGACATTTTCGTTTATATTTTAACTCTTTCATTTTATGTTCAGATGGTACACTGTCCACTCAAACAAATAATAAGAACCAGAGAGAATTATGTATTCCTTTTTGACAATCACTTTACCTAAATTAGTTATCCACTGATATATGAAGGGAGATAACTCATAATTCACAATCGCAACTATTCTTAGGTAAAATACGAGTTATTTTCGTTCATGCATACCGATCGCTATCAACTTAACTAACTAGTCCGATTTCTCTTATCAGTAAATGACTCATGTATGAAGTAAACATGTCCATGTTTGTGTATAACGTTTACACAACAGTTGTCGAAAAGTCTTATTAAATGTTTTCAAATCGACAAGTATACATATTTGAGGGTGGAAATCACCGTAAAAGGTGAGTTCAGAGTTTATAATTAAACGGACCCACTTAAAACAGTTTAAATGTGTGCAAGACAAATGGTCCATTTCTACTAGATTTGCGTTCAAAGTTTTATCTTTTTCCAAATATAAGCAACTTCCATATGTTGATGGCAAGTACAGATCCAACAATTCTAAGAAAATTGAGTATTATTTACTTTTCCTTTAGGATAAGAAATACAGCCTTAAATAATGTATATAATTGTGATAACCCATGAATGTAAATTCATGTATGTATGTTGTATGTATATGGGCCGGTGGCCTAAAAATACAATTAACTTTTAAACTTGAAATTTGAAGCAAGATAAAGAAAAAAAGAAGAGGACATCGAGGACATCGAGAACAAGATAATAGAGTAATTCTTTCAATGCGGTACTTTAAAAATGGATTTGTCAAGCTTTGAATTTAAATGAGTCCAGGGATCAAGATAAACATGTTCAGTCGAAAATCAAAACAGTATAGATACTGGTTTGAAGGCAAGGACGCGTCGGTTGTGGGTCTAACTGTCGAACGGTTTAAGGATGTTCAGGAACAAACGGTTTGATAATCAAATAACTTGCTTTCTGTCCGACAAAATGGAGTCATATAATCTGTCCGCTACGGTAGTATTTAACCCTTTCCCACACGTAGACGCATTTTGACGTATTTGCTGAAGACGTCTTTGAAAACAAAGTTTCATTTAGAGAGAGTTTCAATATGTTTGCCTATAAACTTTAAAACAGTAGATGGGTTAAACATCGTTCGGGAACAAACGGTTTAATATCAATTATGCGACCTCTGTCAGGCGAAATGGGGGGCTTGTACTATTTCCATTACATATTTGTTAACCCACATGTACCTACGCATTTTAACCTATTTACTTCGGACGACTTTTGACAACATTTTTGCAAAATAAGAAATTGTTCATTATGATCAAGCAATATTTCAACTCCTTTCGGTGAATACACTTTCATTTACAGTGATTCTTAAAATGGTTGCCTACATCATTTCAAAGTCGTTAACTGGTCAAAAGATTAGTAGGGCCACAGTTGTAGATCTAAGTCACGCCATACATCTAGAGTGTTACCATCTATAGTGAGACAGTGAAGGATATTGTGGTACCGAGTGTGCGCAAAAGCTCACCTGATAACCTACTTTTCGTTAAATAAACATGATGATCGATTTGTAATCTCAAATTATATATTTGATATACAGTGTCATCTGAGTACCTACTGTTCTTTAAAGCAACATGGCGATTTATTTGTAATTTCAAATGATATATGTAATATTCAAGCTCATTTGAGTATCTATTGTTCGCTAAAGCAGCAGGACGATTTATTTGTAATTTCAAATGATCTATGTGATATAGAGGCACATATGATACATACTGTTCGCTTTAGCAGAAGGGTAATTTATTTGTAATTTCAAATGACCTATGTGGTGTTTAGGCTCATCTGTGTAAATACTATTCGTTTCTGCAACAGGACAAATTATTGGTCATATCAAATGATCTATGTGAAGGGTCTTGTAAAACTGCGTGTACAGGCTCAGCTGTGTACATACTGTTCGTTGAAACTATTCCGCGATTAATTTGTAATCTGTAATGATATTGACAAATGTAACACGGTTGAATTTGTTAAAAGTTAAAGCACAATTAATCAACTTGTCACGGTAGAGCAAATGATGAGTCAAATTAAATATTAGTGTTGGAGAAAGGTAATAGCCATAGTACGAACTGATTATCCAGGTTGTTGCTTCTATTTAGCAGGTGATTTGAACGCAACAACAGGGGAATTGTCTGATTTCATATTTCAATATTCCCTTGAGGGTGTGCTTAATACCACAACAGAATACAATACATATTTTAAGGTGCTGAACTCCAGATGGTTATCAACATTTTGAAATGTTGAAACTTCTTCAAATATTGCTTATAGTGTCAACAAAGTAAGTAATACATAGTTCTTAACTAATTTGGCAGTACATGTTGAAAATTAGTCAATTGAAAGTCAATACAAATAAGCACAATTTGGCTTACCGGGTATGTCTACCCAGTAAAAATTAAGCACACTCAACTAATATTTAGATGTTTATTGTACTGGAAAATGAAAGTAGCATTACTCTGATTTGATCTCAGAATTATGATTCTAATATTTCAAGACAACTTTTGAAATTTTGACTATGCTATCTTTAATCGTGAGATCAGCACCTTTAATGTTCCGAGTAATACATGCGATCAGGATAGAATACCCAATAACGGTAGAATAGGGTTACTAGTTAAGTTTTGAAGACGCGTCGTCTGAACAGGATATGTATCAGACCAACTATAGGTTGATTTTACATTGACCTGACTATATTTAAAGAAAATTATCTATACTCGTATATTCTTTATTATATATTACACCCAACGTTACCAAACGTGCTGCTTGCATGACTCTGCGGATGATGATATATCAGGAACCATTATTCGCATTGGCATGTGCTAGAAAGATATCCATAGCGTGTGTTGAGCTGACTTATAAGTTCATTCATGTCATGATGACACCGGTTAACATACCAGGAACCAGTGTGGCTGTCGGCAATTCGCCATGACAAGGGTAAGATAATAATCTTTCTTAAATAGAGCATGCTCAAGATATACCTAGCGTTTGTTAGTCTGACTTAGTAGTGGATTTATGTCTGATGAACTACCGGTTAACATACTAGGCACCAGTTCATCAGTCAGTATTTCGCATTGGTATCTGTTTCATAAAGAGCATGCTTCGCACACGCCTAGATGTTGCTAAGCTGACTTAAGTAGTGGAGTTATGTCAGGTTGCAATATTTAAAAACTAATCCACAGAATTCTGGTTCATTTTTAAATGAAACAAATTTGGGGTTGGCATGGGCTTGGGGGATAATTAAAAGCAGATTGCTTGCTACAAGATGACGACAAATAAGTAGCTCGAGTACATATACAGTTAGTAGAATCTACAAGGTTATGCATATTATCTCGGGCACTCCAGCTAAGTGTGTTCTTAAGGCTACTTGCAATTGTCTACTTAGAAGCATGATTTAACCCATATCATTTATAAGCGTATCTGTATCCCACAACCTTTTACCATCAATTATATCAGGAAGGTGTTCAATAAACACTTACCTGCATCTAGCGTCGCTCTACCGTTTCAAGCTTGTGAAATACTGTGTTTGTAAAACATGCAACTGTGTGTTTCTGATATTGAACATCATCTAACGCATTTTAAGTAAAGCAAAGCGTTTGTGTGCAGTACCATATTTTACAGGAATAATTGGGCGCATGTGTCATAACTCTACTCCGTGGCTCAAGTACTCTTGATAAATGGAATGGTGAGGACATTGAGACAATGTTTTCTGTGAAGTTTCATCCCAACTGACATACTGGTTACAGAGGAGACGATGTTTATAGATGACGTACCCTGGAAACAGGACCATTCCTTTAACACACCGTTAGCACTTCGTGAATGTCTTTTTTTTTTTAAAGTTTTCACTATAGCCATACAAGGAAAAACCACCCCTCCTCCTGATGGACATGTTTTAAAATAATTTGAAGGAATAAAAGAGAAAAAATTGAGAGGATGTTACCTATGACGTTTAATCACAAATTAAAAAGTATGGCCATGATCGACCTGGATCGCGCACCTGAGTAATGGCAACCACATAATCATTCTCAATAACTAATTATCTGTCAGGTAACCTACTACTAGACTGTAAACAATATTTCTCTTCAATTTTGCCTGGTGACCTTGTTTTTGACAGGATGTAACCCTTATTCAAATGTTGCCAAGATATTACAAAGACAATCATTCTGATAACATTTAACATGTTCATATTAAGAATTCGGGCTTCCAATTTATTTACAAGATTTCCTTCAATTTGAACTAGTAACTTAGATTTGATCATACATTGCCCATTTTCAACCTTGCCCAATATAACATCAAGACAATAATTCAAAGTGCTGAATCAAACAAAACAGTGTCAAGAGTGTTTACGATATTTTTCTACAATTTGTCCTAGTGTCCTAGTAAGTGAAACGACATGACCTACATTCGTCCAGTACTATCGCCTAATGTGTAGGGCAGTTCCAGATTTTAATCCAATTTTCTAGGGAATCGATCCTAATACTCGACCAGTACTAGCGCCGAATGTGTAGGGCAATTCCAAATTTGAATCCCACTTTCTAGGGAATCAATACTAAAACTCGAATAGTTTTCGCGCCGAATCGATCCTAATACTCGACCAGTACTCGCGTCGAAAGGGTAGGAAAATACCAGTGCTCGCGCCGAATGTGTAGGGAGATTCCAGATTTTAATCCCACTTTCTAGGGAATCGATCCTAATACTCGACCAGTACTCGCACCGAATGTGTAGGGACCCGAATACTGGACAAGAACTCGCCCCAAGTGTGTAGGGAAATTCCGAGTTGAAACTCTCTTTTTAAGGGAATCTATTTTCAAACGACTTGATACTCATTCTCGACCAGTGCTGGCGGTGAATCTGTTTCGAATTTTAATCCAGTTTTCAAGGGAATCGATCCTCATATTCGACCAGTACTCTTGTTGAATGTGTTGGAAGATTGCGGATTTTAACCCAGTTTTCAATGGAATCGATCCTAATACTCCACCACTACATTATTGAAACCCAATTTGCAAAAGGAACCGATCATCATAATCAACCAGTTACTCGTGGCAAGTGTGTTAGTAGATACGGATTTTAACGCTTTCTTTTTTACGAGAACCGGTCCTCATATTCGACCTCTATTCGTGCCAAGTGTGTAGTGAGATTCAAGTTATTGTGCCACGTGTGCTGTAAGATACCGGGATTAATCCGAATTTAAAGGGAATCATGTCTTACTCGACCATTTCGCGCGCCAAGTGTGTATGGAGATTCAAGATTTTAACATCATTATAAAGGGAATCGTCCCTCATACTCGACCAGTACTCGTGCCTCACGTGTTGGATGATACCCGAGTTTAACCATATTGTAAAGGGAATCATGTCTTACTCGACCAGTTCTCGCGCCAGGTGTGTAGGGAGATTTAATATTTTAACATCATTGTAAAGGGTATCATCCCTCATACTCGACCAGTACTCGTGCCTCTCGTGTTGGAGGATACCCGAGTTTAACCATATTGTAAAGGGAATCATGTCATACTCGGTTTATTACCGATTGTCTCACATTTTGATTTTTGGGCTAAAAATCTATGTAGGACAATCGGGAAAAAATACAGGTAAGGTGTCGACTAATCCCTGCCCGGGGCGAAGACATCATTACAGTTCGGTTCATTTAGAATTCCACTTTCTTGGTAACTTTTATTTATGAAACAGTATGTTACAAATTCTCTTAACTTTTCTTTGTTTTTCATCGGAAAATAAACTCTGTTTGGTCCTCTTTGATATAAAATAGGAATAAGGAAAAAATCTAACTTATTAAGAAAATAATATTTTAATTCCAATTTGGTAATTGTACGTTTTAATATCAAATTGTCTATTGTATATATTATATGGAAAACATTCAAATAACAAATACCCTATTTAGTTGAACACATCATTTTCGAACAAGCTGAATTGATAACAGGACTGTATTCTCACTTTTCCCTTAACGTTCTTTATCACTCTGCACTAAGGGTAAATAGCATTCAAAATGATTCCCTTTACAATATGGTTAAAGTCGGGTTTCATCAACCTTCTATCGCCTATGAACGGTAAGTGATATTGTTCAGAAGTTAGTTTATCATGCTCCCCTTGTATCGACATGTCATTAAGTTTGTCATGGATTACTGGAGCTGCGCTTCTTTTAAATCTACATATAGTGTTTAATAGGTTGTCACTGCAATTAACAATAGTCAAAATGAGGGAGGATGTATGCCTTTTAAAACACTTTGCTTACATGAATATTTAAATAGCTCCTTACCCTTAGCACATTTTCTAGCCTAGTACTGGTTTGTTTACCCAGGTATCATAAATAATTAAATTTAATTGCGCGCTAAATGACATTAGCTGTCGATGCGCCATAAAACAATATACATTCATTCATTACTCCTTACCCTTAGCAGTCAATATATTATATATATCAGTTTATGGCTTTATGCCCCTTTTGAATATTTAGATTACTTCTGCTTTTTTTTTAGAAGAGATGAAAATTCACATTGAATGGTATTTTGATTAAAAATATAAGTTGAAGGTTTAGATATGACTTAAACACTTATTTTCAGCAATTTTTAGCCAAATGTCATCAAGCCAAGTGGATTTAGTAATATCTAATAATTGTTACTGCTTAATGATATACACCTCTGAAATTAGCAGAATCTCAAGCGTAGGGAAGTCTTTATGGAGTAGGCTGCAGAGAAACAAGGACTGCACTCAGACATGTAAATGGCTTTATAACTAAGTGAGACGTTCCGACCATAGCAAAGAGAGGGAATAAGCAGAGGAAGAACAGCAGGATCCAGGACCGGGCGGTGGAGGATAGTCTGGTGGAGTTTTTCCGCGAAAGCGAACTGCTGTGGAACTCACAGAAGACAGAATACAGGAACAAGGCGAAGAGGCAACGGATACTCGAGACCAAGGCCACAGAGCTGGATATCGGGGTGGACCACCTGTGGACCTGGTTTAAGTCCCTCAGGGACATGTTCAGAAGGCAAGTATTTATGTTTGAAATTATGAAAATGCTTCAAATAATTTCCATGGCTTTAATAATAATGGAATTTATATACTTACCATATACTTACCATGTACTTATATACTTACCACATACTTACCGTATGCTTATAATATTTACCAGGTTGGACAAGAAGAAGAGTGGGGAGGGCCATCAACAGTTGACGGAGAGGGAGACATGGATAAAAGCCAAATTTGGCCTTTTCCACCGTGCTGTCAACCACCGCTCGAAGCCCGTCCGAAGTGTAAGTATTGATGTGGATATTGACCTAATCATATAATTATACTACAATATTGAATAATAAGTGAAAGACAAATGTATCTACAATTGTTTATTGTCAATTTCCAAACATGTTGTATTTACCTGTGTCATTCTGTGTCTTTCCAGTTGAAGGCGATTACAGCCGAAACTCAGTGGCACCTGGATGAGGCTGAGCGGGCAGCGGAAGAGAGGGTTTCAGGCCAGGTTCGAGGCGCTCTTGGTAGAAGGTGTGCTGCTTCGTCAATCTGCCTCTGACACGCTCAAGGATCTCATCAAACATTTCAGGTGGCATGCGCATGAAGTTTGTGAAGGAACTGGGGTCATCCCGGCGAAGCTCAACCATGAGTTGGTCGTACATTCCAAACTCTTGGCGCCTCAAGATCCATGATTTAGTCCAGCACTGTCGTCTTCGTGAGGGTCTACTTCTCTGCGGGCGAGGTCCGTCAATGTGCTCAGCTATGTTCAAGTTCAGTACACCTACTTCATGCTGGGCTATAGCAAGCATATATACCCTCCCTAGTCTTTCTGGATCCTCCATAGTAGGTGTTCTTTACGGTAGCCCCAAATCAACTGAATCCTGCTTAAAAAGCATCGTTTTATATACCCACATGCATGGACCTTCGGGAAACGCTAAAATGACGCTCATTGGACGCCATATGACGTTCGTTTGACGTTAGTCACACGCTGCGTGCTTGGGGTCCGTTCAGTGGTCGTTGACAGGTCGCCAGTGAGTCGTTCACTGAAAAGCAAACGATTAATAACAAACAAGTAACGCTAGGGTAACGACTGACTAACGATAGCAGAACGCGTGCAACATTCGGCGAACGTTAGTAAAATGTTCCACGAATGTTCTTCAGCGTTCTCCAGCGTTTAAAATTAAACGTTGAAGAACGTTGGTCTCCATGAGAACTTTTGTGCATGTTCAATTTCTTTTTTTTTGACCAGCGTACTACGCCGATCACCGACGATCACCGACGATTACCAGCGTTAACCAGCGTGAATACAACG
Organism: Serripes groenlandicus; assembly: GCA_031761405.1. Classification (NCBI taxonomy): domain Eukaryota; kingdom Metazoa; phylum Mollusca; class Bivalvia; order Cardiida; family Cardiidae; genus Serripes; species Serripes groenlandicus. Next base: position 33,727,772 of record JASEVX010000002.1, read on the forward strand.
CTCTTCTGGCGCTATACCAGCGACCATGGCCGATTATCAAAGTTTCCTCAAACGTCATAGAACGCTGACCAGAACGTTATGGTGTGACAGCCCCATAATGAAGAATGACACGATGATTGTTAGTGAGTGCGCTTCACTTGTCACGATATATCATAAGGTTCACGAGAAAACAATGGGAAATGAGGGTCCGATATGTGTTATAATGAAATGTTTAGTGCTGTAATGAGGCCCTGGCACGAGTACTTAAAAAAATAATGAACGCTAAGTAAATATTGGTAAGTACTACATGTAAATGAACGTGAGTAATGTGAGAGGACAAGATGTGAAGAAGAAAACAGCCAGATAGATAGATATATATTCTTTATTTCCTCCAAATTTGAAGAGCAAATACATTTCATATTAAACATTACAAAAGTGAGAACATAACTAAAACAAAACTCAGTGTATGAATTAGCATTTGCATGTAATGAATACCATGAACAGCATGTGCATTCGGGCATTCCAATCATGGTCAACATTGTTAGTTACCCATGAAATAGTATTTATATCTCAAGCAAGTCCCTACTAATGTTGTAATTTGATAGTCAAGAGCTGTCGGAGGACAGCGCACTCTACTATACAACGCTTATTCACTTAAGCACTATTTCAGTATATTGCCTTTAAGTACTATTAAATCATATATACTCTTTATGTAAAAGCAAATGAATAGATACATACATTTAAATATATATAATTTAAAAGAATCAATTGTATAACAAATTTAAAATGTATGAACATTGATATCAGTACTCGCCTCCAAAATTGTATTCTTCGTTACTAAATGCACACACAATATCAGATAACTGTTTAAAGCATCAAGTGAAAAAGAACAAACATTATTCAGATGTAAGTGAAGATCACAACAAATTACCTAAGTCAATCAAGGGCCATAACTCCATAATTATGATACAATGGAGTAATCTAACATAACCTTATTGTGTGATGGTCCTGAATAAATATGCGAAATATCAGTGATTTGAATGAAGGGTATTGGAGTTATAAATGAAAATGACAGCTTTCCCTTAAACATTAACTGGACGCCGACACCGGGGCGAGTAGTAAAGTCTTCATTATTTTTCGTATAGTCAAGCTAAAAACGAAACTTTAACGTTGAGCTAAACGCAAACTTTAAATCTGACTGAGCCCAAAAAAAGCAAAACCTTAAAAAAAATGTTTTCCAAATGTTTGACACCAACACCCGTTTGATATGTTGAAGAACTATAATTAATAAATGAATGATCAAAATTAGAAA
>JASEVX010000002.1:33734062-33858939 GCA_031761405.1 Serripes groenlandicus
CCACCATGTTTTTCAACTTTAATAAATACTTGTTCTTTCTTTTATAGAAAGTTAATTGTTTTCCAAAATGCTTTCTAAGTCGTCCTTTGTTAATATGTTGTAGGTGGGAAAGGTTTCTCTCCGATCATGATCTAAGTTAATGAGGACCTTTCTCCGACACAGCACATCGCTCTCCTCTCTCCAAACGTCACAGTGAGTCATTGGTGTTACACCGTTTACTGTGGTGGTTTAATTGTAAATTCCACAATGATCTAGCTTTCATTGCAGACTATGTGTATATATATTCATCCATTGTGATTAACAGTCATCTTGAGCAGAGCAAGTTCATAACGTAACGGGATAGTATAATTGATATCCCTTGTCTACTTGAGACTGTTAAATTAATTATAATATACTATATGTGTTTATACAGTAATTTGTTATTAATCAAAAACTCTTTTCTAAAATGAACTGAGGTTGTAGAAATCACATTGAAATCAGACCAAAATACATTGCTATAACGAGCGATTGCTCTTGGAGAGAAGTTTAAATCGGCGCCTGCTCGTTAATCAGATTTCTGTATATCTTTAATGTACAATACAATACAAAATATTTAATTACATTCATGCAAATTTGCCTACAGTAAATAGCAAACAATTATGTACAAAACGTAATCCCTTTACGGGAAGCACAAATAAAGTAAATAATGAATATTAACTAATTGTTCAGATAATATATACAATGACTATAACAACTGAGATTGAAACGCACCAATTGCATAGATAAGACACCCGTGTATATACAATATATTAGATATAATAGTGCATATCAATATCATACCATATAACTGTATAAAGTCTGATATCGGACATTATATAGATTTTAAATTCAAAAGCCCGCCGATCTCTCTCATCAGTTGTAGAACATGAGATGTTAAAGGTGCTGAACTCTAGATTATAGATAGTTTAGTTTTAAAACTGTTCAAAAGTTGTATTGTTATATTTGAATCATAATTCTGGGATAACATTAGAGTAATATTTCCACTTTCCAGTACAATACACATCTAAATATTGATCGTTGATGCTTCATTTTTACTGGGTAGTTATATCCAGTAATCCAAATTATGTACATTTACATGACTTTCAATTGACTGTTTTTCAAGATGTACTTCCAAACTAGTTTTGAACTATTCATTACTTACGTTGTTGTTACAATTAGCAATATTTTCATTTTACGGCGGCCAGTTAACCTATCCATGTAATTCCTGTATTTATCACATCAAAACTCCACACAACAGTCTTTCCAAGCAACTGGCTGCTTTTCCAAATAGTAAGCCCAATGATGAAAGTCGAATGTTTTGTGTTTTTTGTCGAACATCGAAAAGAAAGTATGCTTCTGGAAATAAAAAAGGACGCGAAAAACATATCAGTTATCTTCGCATCATAAAGAATATTTTAATATAATAAAACAGTTATTCATTTTGGAAGATGTACATACCAGACTTACCATCTAGAAATATATTTCATTCATATCGCCTTCGGCTCGCCGAATATGATGTAATTCATGTGTTGTTCAGTCTTGTTATCAACGGAGATGACACAGGAGCATTTTTACTAGTATGACCTAAATAAAATACCACAAGAATAAGTTGAGTGAAAAGGGGTATTTAAATTGTAAATGTCGAATGAAATATTCCAAATAAAAGTTGTAACGGGTATTTTAATTGCAAATGCTAAATGTAAAATTTCCATATATTCATAAAATAACCATTATTAATTTATGACATATCTGGAAGGCAAAACCCGCCAAAAGCGAAGGTTGATAAATTTTCTATCAACCTCTCACAAAGTCAATATCTGTATGCTATCAACATTATCTTTATTACAGATGTAATAATTGATGCAGACTTGGATGAGTACAGAGCGGAGACTATCATCGGCGTGATATGCATGTTAATGGTCTGTGTCTGTTTATTGTATCAAATATACCGCAAAGGCAGCAGTGGTCAATCGATGTGGATTAAGATTTATTGCGTATTTTCGTTAGTAAGCGGTAAGTTTAATTTTCTCTCTATTCATTTTGCATTGTTTCGTTCGTCTTGTAAGTTTAGTGCATGTATAACATATGCTCATACCATGTTCGCTCTAAATTAATGATAAATATAAGAATACAGGATACATGCTTTATGGTATACTTTAACCTTGGTGTTGTACTTTCAAACATTCTCGAAACTTGCTGTGTAAGGCAATGACTGTTACCTAATGAGTAATGTCTGACTCAAATACTTGTACAGGATGTTCATACAGTAACGCTCTACCAGATTCTTAAACTCGTATGCACTCATGACCACCATCAGCTACACATTGTGACGTGATTAGCTTACATGCATTCTTTTAATGTATTTCTTTTAGAAAACAGTAATAAAGTTCAGTTTACGCATAACGGTTTTTAGGTTCGAGCATCAATTATTCTGTTCATATTATAGTCCATAAAATATATAGGGAATATATTGTTGTAGTAACGTTATCGGGTTTGATATTGTACTACAAGGGGCGTGTCAAATTGTCCACGCACCGAGTAGACAAAGTCGAACCTGATATCGCCCCTGCAACATAAACTTTGTTTTATTATATACCTTGTATAACTGTTAAGCTAATAAAGAATTTTTACACAATTTTCTATATTATAAATAACGAAATAACTTAATGAAATTCATGATTTGCAAGTAAACCACGCCCCAATGGCTCATTTTGAGTGACGTGAGTTCATATCTCAATGACGTCACTTCATATTTCATTGACGTTCCATTATCATATTTGGTACCGTATTTGACGTAGTAAAATAGGATTTTTAATACGTCGTGTTTTAACTGCTCATAGCAATATTGTTGTATTTGCGCTAGAAAATGTGCAGGTATATCATAAATTGGTTTTGTTAAACCCTGGTCATTGAAGTTTAGGCTAGTTATTAGCTCGACTATTTAGAGATTATGAGAGGAATAGTATTCACTTTGGCGTCGGCGTCACAGCTTCGTTAAAGTTTGTGCATGCAAGTCGGGGCCTACATATATTGCACCATACCTCAGTTACAAATATATGTATTGCATTGAAACAATAGATGATACGGAGCCCCTAAAGTGACATTCAGCATATTTTTTCAGTATGCAAATTAGCCGTTTTATTTTGTTAAACGAAATAATAATTTGATACTTTTTTTTAATAAGCTTTTACACGAGATAAAAGGGCGAATTTGCATATTAAAAACATATATTGTATGTCACTTTAGGGGCTCAGTAAGATAACTCTATACTGCATATAATTTAAAGTATGGCCCCTTTTCAACTACATTATAAGTCCATATCTCAGTAACAACTTGATGCATTGGATTGACATTTTATACCTCCAAACCTATGTAAATAATCAAGTTAGATAAGTCTATCTTACATATAATGCAAAGTACATGTATGGCCCTTTATTGTTTTACTTAGAAATTCTGGCTAAGCGGTATAATAGTCGAACGCGCTCTCTTGCGGACAGCCCTTGTTTTAATTAAGGTAACACAGTTATACCATAACAATATGTTATAAACACACTTGAAATTAACATGACATCGACAACAAAGATCACTAAGCGCTGCTTGAATTCCTACAAAGGTTATAATGGCATATGAAATTTAAAGGCCCATATAAATATATGATAAATATAAGATCCATTTATCTTGACATCCGCCAGTCAGTCGCAATGCTATCCCTCAATCCTGAGCGTCAAGGAAGAAAAGCCATTACTACCATTTTAAAGTCTTTGGTATGACCCGTCCGGGGATCGTACCTACGATCTACCGCACCCGCTCTACCACTACACTACCGAGGCGATACCTATCATATTAAACTATTTATATTGAATTCTTCATTACAGCTATTCTAGCACTAACTGCTACTGGAAAATTTGGCCGACAACTTGCATACGCCAATAGAAGATTGAGAAGAAACAGCCCTGACCTGGTTCCTTACTCCATTATCATCTCTGGGGTAGGAGGAATACTGGCAGCTATTCTCTTCATGATAGGTGTCATACAAGCCCTTCTGCGAAACAATATGAGTAATCAACAACAGACCGTTAATATGGGAACTTTTCCCGTCCAAAGAGGGCCGCTCGCGGTCAACCAACAAATAGCCGGGTATCCGCAAAACATGAATACACAATCACTTCCACCGCCGTACGAATCTATTGCCTACAGTCAGGGATCCCAATATATAAGTCACTTAAATGTAGGAACAGAGATTTCGTCGGTTATACAGCATTCAGACCGACCCAGCCATTCCGTAAGTGACTATAGAGAGTCAGGGAATCATCCGTCTGGAGAGTAACATGTACAGGCGAGTTACGGAAGAAAGTATTAACTTGCATTGTTCCCATTATACAACAAATCTGCAACAGTCAACTTTGATAACATCTGGTCAAAAATATGCAGCAGACAACTTTGATACCATCTGGTCAAAAATGTGGAAAACCTTTAAGACTGAAAGTGTTTTTCCTTAAAATCTTTTTAAAAAAAAAAAAGTAGCAAAAGTGGAAATTGCTTATTATGAACAATATCTTCCTTTGTCACAGCGTTTCGAAAAGTTGTCAGTTGAAGCGGCGTCAAAAGCATGAAAATGTGGGATAGGGTTAATTAACCTTAAACTTTGAATAAAGTATATAAATGGAACTAATATATAGTATACCTTTTTGCTGCATTATCTGTGTAATTAATACCAGTTTGAACGTGTGTTGTTACAAACGATATATATATATGTAACGATGTTTGCGTTGTAACCGTTAAAGGTTGTCATCATTGTCTTGCATTCTGACACACAGCATAACATAAACCTTATTTACATACATGTACAGTAATGATATGTCATATTTCGTGTATAAACACAATTAAAAGTATAGACGTGAGGCGAGAGGAATGCTAAAAGGACAACTATTGAGTCCTGGGCATTCTAATCTGGAGGCATTATATTTCGAAAACATTTGGTTTATACGAAATACGTCGGTACATATAATACCTTCTGTGAGTCTAAGTAATAAATTAATAGATACAAGTGTACTAATAAGTCGCATAATTGAATTCGATTGAAAGATTTACCCTAAAATAGTTGCATTTAATTTTTTTAATTAGTAGATGCGACACAACGTTTCCTTTCCCTTTTAGCGTTGTTTGAAATGTCATTGAACCATTATGTATTTACTTAACTGTTTCGCTGCCAAAGGCAATTAAAGACTTTTGCAACCAATGCAGATTTAAGATGTGACAGCTCATAACGAGCTGTCTCTCCTGAAATCTGCATTGTTTGCCACTTAGACATTACATTTTACTAACTTTCCTCTAAGACGAAACATGGAGTTGTCCAATTTTCAAAATGAAAGTGTCTACTTTGTGAAGTTCATCAGTGATTGCATTAAATAACCAGAGGGTATAACCAGAGAGTATAACAACATCCTATACTGAAACGCAAAGTAAATGATCTACGTAAATATATATATATTTAGTTTAAACATATTTTATTAGTCGCCGGGCAGAAGCCCGCGACTTCTATTTTTAATAGGTTTTCGGAAATGACATGGGAGGGGGGATTATTATTAAAAAGAAACACATTTAGATGTCTTGAACATATTACAATTGTGTTTGTTTAAAAACACTAAGTAATGACACATCTAAAATGAAATAAATATTCCGATGTTTTAGGTATTTTCAGTTTCTTTATTTTGACTCGCATTTATGTTTTTTTTGTTTTATTTACGAAGAAAAAACAGTCCCTATTTGCTAGAATGAAATATTGTATTTTACACTATATACTACATGTAATCAAAAGGCTATAACTACAAACCTTTACGTCGCACAGTCTAATGTTGTTTACATACGCGCACCTGCTGATGAAAATGACGTCGAATATTCTCCTTCTAATGGCAATTTTAACTTACTGAATGTTATTTTCATGTTCAAAGAGATGTCTTGATTTGTGAAGAAGGCATTTTATAATGTTTATCCATGTATTACTAAAATATGAACTGTTTTTAAGCTAAAACTGTTGATCGCGTGACTCGCGAATACCAACTACGTAGATCAATCTCCTTTGCAGAGAGCCGCTCTTTACACTCACTTACAAATAGTAAATCATATGCGATTTAAAATGTTTATTTGGTTCGAAACAAATGAAGAAAAGAACAAACCGAGATAAAACTGGTTTTAATAGAAAAAATACTTTGAACGAACACTCTCTGCCTATAAAGAGAGTTTCAAGAACGACACCTCTGCGAATAAGAAAGAATCGGGTCTTTCGTACAAAATTATTTCGTCCTTGACAATTTTAAATGTGTCATTTAATTCCCTAACAGTTTATGAGCCATCCCACGAGAAAACCAATATTATTGGATCTGCGTAATGTATCGACCCAGATCAGACCAGGCATATTGCTTCCGATCTGCATATTGTTATGCATCATTGACACAAGGGCGCTCATCATAATATAATTTTAAAACATGAGTAGTTTGTTAATTTCGTTATGAAAAAGGAAGGAAATAATTAAAATAAATTAAAATGTTGTAGGGCAAAGTTTATGTTCGAAATTAAGTTTAAATTATACAACAATTTCAATGAGATTTAACTGTTTAGTTGATATTATATTTCGAAGGTGGTCTAATTTATAAATATTGAACTACATTTCAACATTTGTTAAAGTATGATATAATTAGGATGCCAAGCTAGTATCATCTTGAGAAAAAGAGAAAACTCATGTCTTCAGCGAGTTAACCCTTATCTCATTGTTTTAAAGTAGATTGCTGCAAAGGTGTCCACTGTTGACTTTAATAGAGGAAATGTAAAATGTCGTGCTATTGCATGCAAATCCTAAATTGTCTGTTTTGTGGTTTTATTGAAAAGTAATAAAATTCAAATATTCTGACAAACATCTTGAAAAGTGTATGTGGAATTCACAAATCTTATAATTATTCCTTAATGAAAGCACTGTATACATACTAAGACTAATGATTGGCAAGATTACTCATTTCCATTACTGTTTATGATCAATAATTAGTTGGTTGTGTGTATGGTCAACCTACTTTGGAATGGAGATTGATCATAAACAATGAAAGGCTTCAATTATCATTCACTTCGTTGACAAAACAATGCAAGTTATGATACATTTTCACTTGACCCCACCCCTGATGTTCCAATATGCCCCTCAGTTGATAACTGTTTATTCAACTACTGTAATGTTAGTGTTATGCATAACTGCAGTATGGATTTCCGGCGACATTGATGCGTTGCATCAACTTTCTCTTGTTTTCCTTATTTACAGCATTTAACATATTCAATACATCTTCTTTGGATTTGGATGATACTGCAAACTTGTTAAACCCTCTCCAAAATAATTATATTTTGCATTGAGGATCAACTTAAAGCATATATTCCATAAATAAGTGAATACGCGGTTGACTGTATACATGAATATAAACATGTATGACCGAATGAATGAATAAATGAAAGAACAAATGTGTGAATTAATTAATAAATAAACCAACCAATCAATATTTTAACATATTCTATACAAAAGGGGTATACTCATACATACACATATACATTTAGATACTGTACAATGAAAAACAAATGTTTATAAACACCATGGTTTTATCTCTGTCTAATGGCATACATTAATATTAATAATAAACTCATCTAATATTCTCATGTTTGGTACCCATCTTAGTTTTCAGCATGCATTAAATATAAGTGTCACACAGCAACACATATTAGTATGTATGATGTATAATTGTTGTGATGCTATACTTGGTAATACGTGAACACATACAGCCTTATAAGGTGCTGAACTCCAGATTATAGATATTATAGTCAAAGTTTTAAAACTGTTCAAAAGTTGTCTTGCAATATAAGAATCATAATCTGGGATAAACTTAGAGTGATAATTTCACTTTTCAGTACCATAAATATCTAAATACAGATCGTCTATGCTTCATTGTTACTAGGTAGACATACCCAATAGGCCAAATAGTGTACATTTCCATGACCTTCAATTGACTGTTTTTCATTATTTACTGCCAAAATGGATTTTGAACTACTTATTACTTACTTTGTTGTCACTATAAGCAATATTTGCAGAAGTTTCAACATGTCAAAATTGTGATTTCCATCTTGAGTTCAGCACCTTTAATTTCAAATTGTCTTATCGGGTCATCATTCGGTCAAGAATTAAGCATATGCGGTCATGTTTATCCTTTTTATTTTTTATTAACGGTCGCATTTATTTTTAATCATCATGTGTGTTAATTTCTTCACGAATCAACATTTTGTTACACGAATGATATATATTATTATTGAAACAATGACATACTGCCATGTTTGACACGTAATGTCTTGTATATTGTATGTATTTCATGTTTGTACTTTTGAAACTTGTTGCCACACAGGCATTTTACTTTCTGATTAAATAGATAAACTACCGTGGAACCTGTGTATAAAGACCACCCCGGGACAACAACGATCTGGTCTTTGTTCACGAATGGTATTGAATTGCAGGTTTCATTTATGCAAACCAATATGTGTAATTAGGAAACTAAAAGATTGGTTGCTGTAACCTGGGATTTGCTATTCCAATGTGTTTTTCAGCACTGGTTCGATTGTTTATATATGTATAATGCAGCCGATGTAAAGCAAGAGTTTGACCCATAAACTATCGACCCGTCGAATTTAACTCTTTACAGATGCATTTTGGCGATATATTACGCAGAGTCCATATTGTTGGTTTTCTCGTGGAACGGCTCATATGGTTAATATTATGATCACTCGGTCATAATGTCGTGTAACAGGATTACCTCCCTTCGACATAATGTCGTGTAACAGGATTACCTCCCTTCGACATAATGTCGTGTAACAGTATTACCTCCCTTCGACATAATGTCGTGTAACAGTATTACCTCCCTTCGACATAATGTCGTGTAACAGGATTACCTCCCTTCGACATAATGTCGTGTAACAGGATTACCTCCCTTCGACATAATGTCGTGTAACAGGATTACCTCCCTTCGACATAATGTCGTGTAACAGGATTACCTCCCTTCGAATAAGCCGTAATACTACAACCCCTTAACCATCATCAAATGACCCGCTTGTAATCGAAGAGCGAATCAATGCAAATGCTTTTTTCTAATTTTTAGTTTCCCTACACTACTTGCCATGACCGAGTGCCCCCCCCCCCCCCCCCCCCCCCCCCTCTTTTTTTTATCGTGACGGCGCTCATAATTATTATTTTAGTAAATGATAATATATTATCAAATACAATGATTTCCGAATATCTCTTTCGCTAAAATAGGAGTCCACATTATAAAACTGCTCTAAAATTCAGACTATTTTACTACAATGCTTACGTCAATCAATTTAACCCTCCTTTCCCACATACGCCTATTGATGCCTCTGCAGCAGACGACGTTTGAAAACATTGTAAGAAAAGCAGAAATTGTTTATAATGATAAATTTATCCTTTTATCACAATGTTTCCAACTTTATGCAATAATAATGCTTTCACTTATAGAGATGTCTTCACATGTTAATGTGACTGTTTCACTACACATGTGGTTCCCAGTGACAATTCATATCGAATCAACCGTTTTAAAGGTTTTTAGGCCGCAATTACGTTCACATTTATTTTTTATTTTTGTGTACCTTTCTTCCGCTGAATTGGCAACCAAAATATATCGTCCTTTTTACGAAAATAAATCCCTCCCCGTCTTTGTCATCTTCATTACTAGAAGATGAAGATTTGTGTATTGATCAACATCACCGTAGGCACATTTCCTAGCCTGGTACTAGTTTGTTTATCCAGGTATCAAGAATAAGTGAACTGTGGATGTGAAATAATTTAAATATGTGTTATCGAGGGCTTGGCGTGAAACGGTTGTAACTCCAAACATATTTTGAAACTCTAGATTAGGGGCAATTTTGATCCTTTTGTAAACAATGCAAATTTAGGTGCCATTGCTCAGAACGAGCAATGGCACCTAAATTTCCATTGTTTACCAAGAAAAATTATTTAACGCTTATAAAGACTTTATGGCGAGGTAAATAACCTTGGTAAACAAATACCAATTTTAGTTACAACCGTTTCACGCCAAGCCCTCGTTATGTAATCAACTGGATACTAACTGATGCGTATCATGAGCCGCCCTCCGACGATAATAATCTTGAAACTAAGAACGATCATCGCGTACAAGTTATGTCCTAATTCGGACATAAGTCTATTCCCTTGGTATTTTCCGAAACGCACAACACCATTTTGGAAATACATTTTTAAAGAAAAAGTGGTGACAAATAAATGTCTGTACATTTACTTATAACTTTATAAATGTGAAATTCTTTTAAGCAGTTTTCAAATGATGTACTTTTAATTTTAGTGTAATATATGTGTACATTGGAAAATCAGATGGTTTAATGCCTGGAGCCATTAATATATAGTTTACTGATATAAACCCTTTCCCTCATACATCAATTCTGCAGCAGACGACTTTGAACATATTTTGTCAACAAATATAAAATCTCTATAATTGAATGGATAACCTATGACTAAAAGTGGAAAACATTGTGATAAAAGGAGAAATTGTTCGTTTTCAGCTCGTTCAAAAAGTGGTCTATTTAATGGTTAGCAAAGATGACAAATGCAGTGGCGGATTTAGCGGTGGCCCGAAGGGACCGTGACCCCACCCCGACTCAATTTATTTATTTAATATTTGAATATATATTCCTTAGAAAATTGATACGCTGATAAATCTCGAGTCCGTTTCCAGTCATGATCATTCACCAGTACTGAAATAGCAGGCTTTTTATGAAGCTGCGGCTATTGGTGAATCCGTCGGCATAATACCTGCTATACCGGTTTATGTAGCCGACAGACACGCCGTAGCAACAACCAAGATGATATTCCTTCGGAATATTATAAACCTGTTATTTATAACTATCCCATCTTTGGATCATCTGCTCCAAGAATTCCTCAAACGATTCACTTAACTTCAGCAATGGGCTACTACGACATTCGTACTGTTCCCGCCAGTTGATATAGCCCTTAACGACAAGTCGGTAAACTTTATAAGGGAAGACCTGCCATCGGACGATACACTACTGGTGTAAATAGAGTACATGAGGAATAAATTGGGTGCTGTATCACTCTCATCTTACCGAAAAGTCAACCATTGCACACAATTCGTTGGAAAGCGATCACATTTTTGGTGACAAGTTGCGATTTTGAAAAAAGAATTTCAACTATTGGCCTCGTGATGTCCGACTGAAGATCATCAATGGCGAAGAAAATGCTTAGAGCAATTTGCCTTATGTCTGTACATAGAGATATTGATATCAACATCCATGTTTTCAAAAGTCTTCTGCTGCAGTTTTATATTGTTTTAAAAAGAATATTTAATTAATTTTTTATTCATGAATTAAAAATGTGGTCTACTTAGTATCACTTAAACGCATATAACAAGTAGTTTGCGGCGGATTTTTGTCCGCAACCCTTCGGGGCTCCTCGCGGGCATCGAGTTACGAACTTAAAACCTCGTCGCACATTAATCGGTTGATGCCTGGCCGATGTTTAGCTGGGCATCACACATATCGGGATAGCGCCGGACCGAATTCGACGCTCAGAGCCTGGCCTGAAATCAGGCAGACATTGACGGAGGACAGGCCGGCGTCTGGCTGACCACCCTCTGTGACTAGCAGGTTATAAAAGTCGCCCTCATAGCATCATTCATCAGATTATCCAGAAGGTAACAATTTAACACACAGTTTATCACAAAAGTGTCAGAGTAACAGTACTACAAGATGCCCTAGAAAAGAATGACGGACTGAAATAGAAGGAGAGGACAGTACCCACTAGAGAGGGAGAGTGGCAGTGAAGTGAATGAGACCATGCCTCTCCTCTTCAGCCACCAATAAACCAAGAACTAAGTTGTAGCGGTAGCGTGCAAACGCCAACCTCTTCGTCAACCGGACGACACGATCGCGCTATGTAGGTGCCTGCAAGCGATGTGGAGGTATCAACGGCATTCTCGTCAGAATGTTTGTCTAAATGATATCTTAGTCAAGTTCGAATATGGGTCATATTGGGTAAGAAACTAGGCCACAAGGCCATATTGAAGGTAAATCAATGTTTTGGTTGATGGTATCTAGTCCATGATCGAATATTGGTCATATCGGGTAAACAAAATTAGGTCACTAGACCAAATGAAGGAAAATCTTGATAACAATCTGGAGGTTGCATTTTGAATCTTTGTCAGAATAATTGTCTTGATGAGTTTTGCATTGTTCAGATACTTTCCCCCAGTCAAGTACATGGTTTAGAGAACTACTTCTACTTGATGGAAGTTGATTTAACATTGACATGTTTCTCAATATAATAAGGCAGACACTTCAAATATTCTGGCTAAACCTGCTGTTAAATTTTCTTTTGATTCTTTATTTCTCAAATGTGTATACTTGTGAGCTCTTGCACTCATAATATTTACTATTTTTGATATGATCTTTCAACTTCTTAACATTAAATACATAAACTTCTTAACATTAAATACATAAACATGAGCTGCAATTATCATTTCCTGTCACATTTCCATACGTCTTTAAACCTTCCTGCAGCCCCCAGGCCGTCAGCACCTCATTGCTTTGATTATTTCTGTAGTGTTTTGTAGAAAGTAGACAGCTAGTCGCAATTACTGTTGACTAGTGTCTATGACCTCAGCTGTTGGAAAGCAATTGGTATGTGATAGGTATGGTTGTAACTGTCCACTATTCTATGTAGTACATATAGAAACGAGGGCTCATCTTTATAAGTAAAGTAACTGTTAGGATGGCTCTCTCAGAAGTAGAAGCATTGGTTTCGTTGGGAAGTACTTGACATCATTTTGCTGTATCAGAGACTGGAGCTTTTTAAGTTGTAGCTCTTGACCTGTAATATAAAACAGCGTGGCCCATAACTATTTAATTATATACTATTGTTTCTGTAAATATATCTTAGCTTCTGAATGTTTTTTAACCACAATGTGTTCTTTTGAAGTACATTGCATTCTAGTATCTTTTAAACACACAAATATAATAATGTTCTTAAACAGACTCTAGAATTGTATGTATATCATTAAATAACCAAAGCACTGAACAGACTAGCAGCAAGGGTTAACTGCAAATCACAAATTACATAAGGAAATGGATTTACCGATCACAAAAGTTTAAGAAGAACACTTTATGATATTACTTTGTGCATTTAATGGACGTTATAGGATTTGAACGCAAAATACCATAAACACCGAATGGGGTCTACCGAAAAAAATTACCGCACTTTATTATGCGCACATGCTCTCTGGGTGTTACCATTTAGCACACCTACTGGTTTACGATGGATATTAGCCGTTTCTTTGTGTGCATTTAGCACGTATACATATCATATTAAATCAAAAGAGGGTCTCTGCATGACAATGAGAAATACAGTTAGAGTCCAATTCTAATATCAAAGCAGAAATAATATCTGCAGCGAACGATAGTGTTCCTAAAAGAGAAGTTACCATTAGGCCAGCAGATGTCCCCTTGATCAGTAGCTCTTTACGACAACAAATACGCAGACGTAGGAAATCTCACTTACTCGCGAAACTTACTAATACAGCTGAGGGTTGGACACATTTTAGGCTCATACGTAACCAAGCAACTCAAATGGTACGTAAACACAAGAAAGAATTTCTTGACAAGTTAACTATTCAGATTGACTCGGAACATATTACTGTTAAAAAATGGTTCACCATTGTTAAGCTTCTTACAAACAAACAAAGTTCCGCCTCAATTCCGACTCTAATTGAACATGGTATAGAGGCTTCAACAGACACAGAAAAGGCCGAAATTCTAAACAATTATATTTGTCTTCTATCAACAATTGACGACTCAAAACATGTCTTACCAACCATGCCTAAAGAAACAGAATCTGTTCTTTCCCAGCTAACGATATCGCCTCAGGATATCAAAGATGCAATTGCTTCAATTGATCCATCTAAGGCTAGTGGTCTTGATTGTATAAGCCCAAGACTTATTAAGGAAGGCGTAAACGAGCTCGCCGCTCATCTTTCAAAATATTTTAACAAATCACTTTCCTCTTCGCATTTTCCTTCGGACTGGAAAACAGCAAATGTTAGCCCAATATTAAAAAAATCGGACCCATCCAAACCTTCGAACTACAAACCAATATTACTCTTAAGTTGTCTTGGGAAACTCATGGAACGTTGCATAGGCAAACACCTTTATAATTATATTAGTTATAATAACATTCTTTCAAGTCTCCAGTCTGGTTTTGTCAAGGTGACTCCACTACAAATCAACTCGTTTATATTTACAACGAGGTCTGTCTTGGGCTAGAGGAAGGAACAGAGGTCCGATCTGTCTTTTGTGATATATCCAAAGCATTTGACAGAGTTTGGCATAAGGGTCTTCTATGTAAACTTTCTGCTATTGGTATTGAAGGGAAATTACTCTCTTGTTTTTTTTCGTATCTTGCTTCTCGCAAGCAACGTGTCGTAATAGCAAACACGTCAGCATCCTGGTCAAAAGTAAACGCAGGGGTCCCACAACACAAGGATCTATTCTAGGGACTCTTCTCTTCTTAGTATACATTAACGACATCGTCCAAGGTATCAATGCAAATATACGTTTATTTGCAGATGATACAAGTCTCTATATAATTGTGGATGACCCAACTACATCTTCTGTAACTCTTAACGATGACCTCTCTAGAATGCTTTCTTGGTCTCAACAATGGCTGGTCACGTTTAACCCATCCAAAACCGAATCCTTATTATTCTTACGTAAAAAGAAAATCACCCAAACCTAATATTTGACGGCGTTCCAATCAACCAAGTCAAAATCCACAAGCGTTTAGGTCTCACTTTTTCTGAGGATGCTAAATGGACATCACATTCATCAACAATTGTCAACAAGGCATGGCAAAGGATAGGTATTTCCAGAAGACTACGAACAATTTTAAGTTTATGTTGACGTCTACGTTGTGCTAATGTTTCCCAATTAAGGTCGGTTAGTAATCGCTGGATATTGCATAGTTTTGTGGCACCAGAAACAATTCGGGCCACTTACATTTGTCACAAAGCAAATCAAGATAATATAATAAATTGTGAACGTTTTGATCTTTCAGTTAATACTATTATTATCAAATATATAGCATTAACTCTAATTGGCAACTGTCTATATGTAAATATAACCAACAAGGAGAAGAATTAATATAAGCATATTTTGCTTGTTTTCCGATCCATTCATCTTCTACTTTGTAACAATGCCAACATACATAAACTTGTATATTGCTTCAACTGAATGAATAAATATGTTTAAACTAAATCAGAAATAAAAATCTGCGTAATCCTGTACAATTCCTGCTTTGTTTTAAATTAATTTAATTCAAACTTTTAAAATGAACACATTGGCATGCGGTTTTTCGCGGTCCGTCTAGAATGGCTTTATGAATAATAACAGCTGTCTCAATACAACGGAGGTGTGGTGGTGTAGAGCGTTCACCTCGGATGCTGGAGGGTGCGGGTTCAAAGTAATGGCTTTGCCTCCTTAACGATCAGGCTTTTGTGGTTAGCATTACGACCCAATCTCTGGTGTCAGGATACATTGACCAGTCGGGATATAACTGAAATATTGTTGAAAGCGACGTTAAACACCATATAAACAAAGAATCTTCCAAAAGGGTTTCACATGGCAAAGGTGGAATATTGAATGCAATGCTTTTGAATTTATTAAAAATCACAAAACCTTGAAAGGTCAGGCTGCAAAGGTTAGCACCACTGATATGAGGAAAATATGAAAAAAAATAAAAGAAATAATTATGAAATGTTTTAATAAAAAGTATAGGCTTACCTTGATCGGAAAACGTAGCGGGTCTCCCGTGTGCTAATTGTACATGCTAACCCAGTTAATGACAAATATAAACACTTGCAGATGGTCCTGATATAACATGGCGAAGAATAAAGTGAAGGTAACACACACTACCTGCCTCTTGCAGGCAAATCGACATACCTTCATATGTCATCAGCTTGGCAGGGGAGATTTTATTGAGCGTGAATTGTTGACAACATCTCCCGGTTTGGATTTTAAAGGTCGCGAACATATCTACTTTGAGAATGTCTTTAAATAAAATATATTTGAAGCCTTGATTTCATTGTCCAAGTTAAGCGGATTCCTTGTCCAAAAGGTAGTTAGATAAATATATATATGTGATTGTATACGTGAACATCAAATGATAATAAAACATAGCTTATAAATTCAACCTTTATTTTAAAGCAGGAACCATAACTCTATTTTACATAATTACAGAGTTATTGCCCTTTGCTGCTTTTCCTTGTCCAGATAATGACTTGAAAACCACTAGGTGGAACCTAATACAAAGTCATACAATGGTAAAGCACAATGAGAGGCAGTGCAGTGAACAAGAACCATAACTCTATAAGAGCTAACTACAGAGTAATTGCACTTTCTCATTTTTCCTTATCCGGAGAATAACTTTAACTGCCCTTTCTTCCTGTTTTCTTGTCCGGAGAATAACTAAGGAATGAGAGAAAGTACAGTGTATAGGAACCCTAACCCAATTTTACCTAATTCCGAGTTATTGCCCTTTGTTAATTTTTCTTCTCCGGAGAATAATTTGAAAACTTCTAGATGGAATCTAATCAAAATGAATATTTTGCTGAAGCACAATGGTGAGGCAGTGCAGTGTACAATAACCATAACTCTTTTTGAGCCAATTACAGAGTTATTGCTATTTCTTAACTTTTTCTTGTCCGGAGAATAACTTTAAAACTACTGGATGGAATTACTTATCAGGGCAGCCTTCGGAGGGAGGTATTAATCACATTCAGTGATAACTCTAGTTTTACAACTCCCGTAGCCTTTTATGCTATTGGGAGATTTTAACTCTCACAATACTCTCTAGTGTTGTCATGATACTAACTAAGAAGGTTGTCAAACCGAAGACTTTATTTCTGTTCACGATCATTGTTTTTTTAATGAGAAAAGTCGTACATACTAACATCTTGCTACTGGCTCATATTATCTCTTGAACTCAGGATTTGCAGTCCGGATTTATTTCTAGTTTAAACGATTTTCATGGAAGTGATCATTTTACCATCGCTATGTTTCTGAGCGAACTGGATCTTGTTCCAGATGAACTGTGAAAGGACCATCGACCAAAGAACCATTTTCACTGATCTTATTATTAAAGCTGCAAAAGAATCAATTCCTCAAACTTCAACAGATCGAAAGCACACACATAAATGAGATAGCTATGTCATTGTATTATTAGTATAAATATTGTATTTGTTTTTTAAAAACACATTTTAAGTAAATGTATGTCAGTATTTGATCAGAAAATTCATTTGATGCATTTTAAAGTTTGTTACACGATAAACCATTTGCATTGAATGTAAATACATGTATAGTAACTAAACCATGTCAATGTTCACTTCACCCTAAGCCTGCTTTTAGTGACTTTAAACAATGATGACAACTTTCAACTTTTATTTAATGCGGTAATTAAGGCCTCCGGTCCATACACATATTACAGCATAAAAACAAAACATGTTGCTGAGAACAGTAGAAGAAAATCCCGACAAAAAGGAGCGCTCCGCGTTTATGTTACCGTTTGGTGTGTTCGGCGCCTGATCAGATAATTTGCTAGCTAGCTATTGTGCTTTCAGTGTGAAAAAAAGAAAATGATCACACTAGAAAAAGGACAGGATCGGATTAATAAAAGGTCGGGAAAAGGAAGAAGCTTACGCATTTTCTCACTGAACCTTACTCACGACAACGCTGGACAATCACGTGCATTTACAGAACATATATACAAACACGACTATGATATAATACATGGACATGAAGGCATGTCAAATTGTACCGACATATACATAACAAAATGTACCCTGTTACATAAGCATAGTATACATTTGCAGGTGGCGCTGACCGCCATGCGCTGACGTCACAATAATCACAATTCTGCAGCGAATAATGCTTTAAACGACGAAATTTAAACATGGTCCAAAAATATTAGTTTATTGACGCCGCCTGGAAGCGCAGCGTCAGTATGGGATAGGTTTTAACCATGGGGTGACGTAATCGAAAAGGGAGCAAACAACATTATCATTGTTAAGAAATACTCTTATATGTTTGAAAAAAACAAACTTATATGAATCAATAAATTCTATTGATTGATTTACGAAACACATATGTCTTCTACCTTTATTTCAAATCTGCAGACACATTTAATTTGTAATAAATAACTTTTCTCCAACTTCCTAGTCTACGCTTTTTTTAATAGTTTGATTTACGACACTGACGAGCTCCTAGGCTACGCTTTTTTCATTGTTTGGTTTACGGGCCCGAAATTCGGGGGACGTTTCTGCCTATTTGTAAAGATCTGTTGTATTTCTAAACTTAAAACGTTCCTCCCCATACAGTTAGTACTTGACTATATATGTGAACTATTTCTTTTAATTTCATAAATGCTCAATTTTAATATTTTCTTTAATTTGCTTATACAATCGACTATTTTAAGAATGGAATTTAATAAGGGAGTTAACTCTCGAGTTCAAAGGCTATAGGACATTTCGACCGTTAGACTCGGTTAGTTTGTCCCATTGGCATATTCGAACAAGGAACTCTAATAATTCGCTACATCCGTTAAATCTTAAAAGGATAGTGGTTAAAAGCTCACATAAACATTTTAATACATGAATATAAAATTACATTTAAAGTTTTTAAAATAACTTTGTATTTTTTAGTAATATACTCCCGTTTTTGTTATCATACTTCTGCTAAACTAGAAGGAGAATAGACTTCCCGCTCTCCTTCCAAAGCTTGTGTCATACTTAACTTTTAACCAGAGGCATTACACCTTAATATATGTTAATATTTAAGCACCTTTGTGTTCTTTTTTTTTTGTCTTTTCATCTCATTGATCTAGTTAGAGCAGATTTAACCGTTTATTGGTAAACATTAAGAAATTTCAGCTTCTTTGACACATTTTAGTTGCGTTCAATGCTAAGCAAAGTGTAAACCATATGGTTTTAGGACTAAACTTGACATTTTACGACTGATACTGTATATCACATAGATCGCAGCATATAAAACGTCTATCCCTACGTCAAAACTGACCCTTTCTGCTCTTGGTAACCTTTTATCATAGGCTATGGTAGCCAGGTGAGCAATGTGGGCACATCTTGGTCTTCTTGTTTAAAATAAAGGTACATTTGGCCTTCTTTTGCAAAATATTTACATCCTGTCTGTTTACACGTTATTTACATGTACTGAACGGCATCTGCTTACTTTAAAGAGATACTCGCCCATATCATGCGCCATCTGCGAGAAAAGAATCTTGGCACCAAGAACCATAATCGCGGAGGTACAACTTTTCTAAAATTAGGGCATGGGTTACTTCCCCTCCTAATTACCGATTGTGAAAAATCTTCCGATTCACATATCAACAATCAGTAAAAACATGAAACGTAGATTAAAAGGAAAGAGGAAGAAAGGCAAGATTTCAAGAGCTTTCTCTTAGAGGCAGAGAAAGATCCCAATAATATGAAGAAGGCGAAATCGAGGCAGACAAACACACAGTTGAAGGCATGAAAAGTAGGTGGGGTAATGGGCGAATAATTATTGATTTGAGACATCTTGCTGACCATCTTAGAGCCTGCAAAAACTGTTCAAAGCATTTTCTCTTATTCAACATTGAAATAGAACAACGTGTAGGATATGCCAGCATTTTATGTATTGCCTGTGACTGTGGATTAGTCAACTCGGTAACATATCCCACCTGACAAAAATAAGAAAGGAATTCCAGTTTATGACATTAATATTACTTGGTTAGTATTCACATATAAACTAAATTTATGCTATCAATTTTTAAGTGGATTAACATATTTTTAACTCTCCAGAAACACGTTTTCATGTGATTTTAACATATATTTTGGGTTTGTAAGTAGAACATTATCCCTTTCCCACATACAACAAATCTGCAGCAAACGACTGAAAACATCTAGACAATTTTACAAATACAGGAAATCTCACAATGTTTTTCAAAAGTTGTCTGCTGCAGAGATGTTAAAATGTGTCTGTATGTGTGAAAGGATTTACATTAGTGTCTTTATTGTGTGCAAGGACAACAAAATATATTCGGTTTGTCGGTATGAGTGGAAAATAGTCTTGCAAAAGGAGAAATTGCACATTAAAAGTAATTTCTCCTTTAGCCACAATGTTTTCAAAAGTTGTCTGCTGCAGAGATGCTAAAATGTGTCTGTATGTGGGAAAGGATTTACATTAGCCACAATGTTTCTCAAAATTTGTCTGGCGTCGAAATGCTTCTGTGTACGAGCGAAAGCATTTAGCTTAGTGTTTTCATTGTTTGCAAGGACAACAAAATAAAATCGTTGTATGTGAATACTGATTTGACAGGTTTAAAAACACAGTTTTTGACGAATTAATAATTGATCAGAATTTCTTTTTTTTTCATAGATGATTTGTTATTATATTTACATTATAATATTTTAGATTAATCTACTTTGGTAGATATGCAGAATTTCAATGTCATCATATCATTTAATTATTCATAACAGCTGAATTATAAGAATCAATGTTTTGTTTTACAGGTATCATGCACGCAGGCTTAACATACACACAGATGAATGGGCTAATGGCGACAATGGAAATAAAAGGCCTTCACCAGACAGCAATGATGAGACGACGGGAAGAAGTCAACCCACACAGTCAGAATGTGGCAAGAGATTCCTGTGCGACTGCACTGAGGGAGGAAGGAGATTATTGCGAGTAAGTTTTCTTTCATCGTTCGATATCTTCACTGTTTTGTGTTTTATGTTGTTTTCAACAGTATTTAAGATGTATGACATACCCCTCAAATTATTTGCATTCAAAAGATTAAATATATTGTAAAGAATAGTAAATATTTGGGTTCAAGGAGAAATTCTGAATTATTGCTTCTTTTTTCAAAAAAGGATTTCAAAAGATTCCAAGAACTGCTGAAGATTGATTGTTAGGTGTTTGACCCTTTCCTCCATACAACAATTCTACAGCAGACGACTTTGAACATATTTTGTATAAAAATAGAAAATCTATAATTGAATGGATAACCAATGACTAAAAGGAGAAAACATTGTAGTAAAAGTAGAAATAGCTCGTTTTGAGCAATTTCTTCTTTTGTTACTATGTTTTCAAAAAGCTGTCTGCTGCATAGGCGTCAGACATCGTGTGTTTGAGGGAAGGATTAATGCCGCTTTCAACAATGGTTCAGTTTTATCATGGCGTTTCCTAGGTAAGTAACCACTACTACTGGTCCATTTATCCTGACACCAGCCAGTCAGGCATTATACAAACCCGCAGCCCTTAGGGCCAACGAGGGCAGCCAGAACTACCATTTAAAAAGTATGTGGTATGACCGGGCCGCGGATCGAACCCAATTCTGAAGAAGTAAACCTCTACAATTATCAATGTGGGTGTTGCATGATTGGCGAGTATATCTTCTAATATTTGTGTGAGCACTTTCTCCATCTACCACAATGGTATCAGAAGTCATTTGGTACACATAGGTTAATGTGTAGAAATGTTCTTTAGTAAGCCTCTACATAATTGTTCCAAGCAAGTATCCGTTGTTGAAATACATAGCATACAGGTGGCATCAGACAAGCTAAAAGCTTTTCTGATGCCACCTGTATTTGAAAATTGTTTAGTAGACACATTCCTTGAGTTACATTCGAAAAAATTGTTCAAGACATATAGATTGGTTGAAAAACATGGCTGGCAGATGATATCAGAACATTTGCAAAATGGCAAAACTTTAACATTTAAATCTAATTCAAGTTTTTGTCTGATTTCAAGATAGTTTAGCTGTCTAGTTTGCAGTTCGTTCCCACTCTTTGTCAAATGTTCACCTTTATAAGCAGTAGAATTTGACACTATACTATAACTTAGATGATTAATTTATGGCCATTTAGGCCCTCTTGGTTTTTTTTCTATCTCTGTCGTCTGGAATAGTGTTGATAGTAGGTAAGGGTTTTGTGGTGATGAGGGACTTTACTCCCTGATATGTTCACCTTCATATAAGTGTTGACATAACGGTTATATTTGTTTCAGGATGCCCACTGATAATTCAGAAATCTCCGGGGAGGTCACTTTCAAGTATGACATGGGTTAGAAGAAGCACGGCAGCAGTAGAGATTATGACTGCCAAACCTGCAGTAAATCTGGATATGAAAAAAATCCATCTCAAATGTGTTCACAAAACTGGTCAGGTTGTGCTAAAGCTATGGAATCAGATTTGGTGTGGATTTAATCAAATCTTTTGAGAAAGAGGGTGAAAGAGTAAAAACACTAATAATGGATGACAACACAACAACACTGTCTAAAATTAGAAAGGACCTGGACCATACAGTTACAAAATGGAGTGATATAAATACATATGAAATTGTTAATAGACAAAGCTTAGGTTGTGTGAAAGCAAGAACAATTAATTAAGCAGTGTCAGTCCCCAAACAAGAAACAAGTTAATAGGCAAATTGTTGAAGTTATAAGAAATTTGAAAAACATATCATGTATTTAAGTTCAATAAGTATATATCTTGTTTTATTTTTTATAAGGTCAGGAGTTTAACAGACTGTAAGATTTCAGAAAAGGTAATTTTACCTTTTCTCACTATGTTTTCAAATGCCATGATTCATCAAATGTCGTTTATATTGGGAAAAGGGTCAACATATTTGCCACACCCTGTCAAGATGTGGTTGTACCCGGCAAGAACAGAGGGTAAAACAATGAGAAAAAATATTCCACCATGATGTGCAGATAAGAAGGGGTGAACTACTCTTTTTCCCTCAATATCTCACTTATTGCTTCACTAAGCCCTATTTTGCAGGTATATTTAAGAATCGTCTCATGTGATATAATGTTGAAATTGAGCACATTTACAAATATGAGCCTTGATTTGATTATTA
The DNA here is from genome assembly GCA_031761405.1 of Serripes groenlandicus. Classification (NCBI taxonomy): domain Eukaryota; kingdom Metazoa; phylum Mollusca; class Bivalvia; order Cardiida; family Cardiidae; genus Serripes; species Serripes groenlandicus. The sequence continues at coordinate 33,757,123 of JASEVX010000002.1, forward strand.
TTTGACAGCTATAGACAGCTAAGTTAAGTCAAAGTATTGCCATTGAATTTTATCTTGATTTTTGATCATTTTTTGTAAAATTTGTTTTTTAACATACATGTATAATTTTGTGATTATTTTGAAAATAAGCACGGTAACACATATATTTCTTTACATTTATGGATAGCTAATGAAATAAGCTTGCTCAATATAAAGTAAGAACAAGTTCTTATAGGTATTTTTTGTTTGTTTTCTTTTTATGCATAATTTGTTTAAAAATTTACGTGTCAGTGGACATGCTTGTTATAGTTGGTCATTTGCTTATTTTTTGCAATTTCTTCAAGGTTTTGTTTCAAAATATATTTTTTTAGACTGTGATATGATGTTAATATTATGTCATACTGGTCAGGCCATGGCAAATTGCAAAATATATCTGAAAGTAGACATCTCTAGTCTTAATAGAACATTTCATTTTTCTCAACCAAAGTGTAACAAAATATATAAAACCTCATATTTTCTAGAGCCTGTAAAAAAACCATAAACCTGGTGACCCCATATTATCTTTTTGTTATTTTGTTAATTAAGGTTTAAAGGTCACTTTTACAAAATGTTAGTACAATTTTATTTAAACTTCATTTGGGAGTATATCCCTTTAAGTCATGGTTCGAAGTCATGCGCGGCGTCTTTGATGCTTTGCATCAAAATTGGTCCTGTTCGTTTTTGAAAGCGTACGGACTCATTCTAATAAGTACAGTTTTAAAAAAATGATTAAATATAAACACAACAAAAATTGGTCACGTGATATTTATTTTTAGAATAGTTAAATGTTCTTTTTACAGCGCGTCATTTAAAAAATATCCAGATTCGCTGTCATTTCAAGAATTTTTGTCGCCGTGTCTTTTCGAGTATTTAGCTTCGTTGTTATTACATCTTTATCGTCTATTTTATTTCCGAATATACACCACGGTCAATTATGGTCTAGCAAAAAAATGATAGGACAAGATTGAAATGGTCTCTGGAAGCATCGGAAGGTTCTTGTAGCAAGGTGTCCGATCCTGTCAACGGTTTTATAATTTCCAGGATGGATGCGATGTTTGATACGCTGCTTTGGTATGTATTATATATTTATAGATGTGGGCTTGGCGGCCGTTTCACTGTGGCGGTTGTTTCGCCCAGATATAGAAAATTGTTTTCAAATTCATATATTTTATTATGACTTAAAATAAAATTTAAAGCAATCTTAAAATGCCCAATTTGAACTTCAATTAAATTTCTGTCTTATCATTTTCCCATACTAGTCCGGTTACCTGTCCCTTGTCAGAATATATGGAAGCAATGGAACATAAATAGAACACACACACAATTTAGTTTAAACATGTTTCAATAATCATGAATTGATTAGATGCCCCAAAAATGTATTAATTTTACGCCGCTTTTAACATTATTTCAGTTATATCCCGGCTACAGTTCACTTATTCATGATCCCTGGGTAAACAAACCAGTATTAGGCTAGACAATGAGCCTTGCCCAAGGGCACTCCTTAATGACCGTAGTGCCGCAACTGGGGATAGAACCAGGGACACCCGGTTTAAAATCCCCGTCGCTAATAACTCGACAACAGTGGTTTCCTTGAAACATAGTTTATATCAGAGAGGGGTTCCTTAACCATTTAGCCTACAATATGAAATAAGAAGGTGAAAAATCAAACACTCACATGACTCGAAATTATTTCAGTATGTTTTTTGATAATCACAGGACCTACTATCTAGCTGGATGTGAACAATTTCAGCAAGGCTGATTGTCCTTCTAGACAAAAATACCTGCTCATGAACGAATATGAAGTCCATAAAACGACAATCACATGATCGGAGGACAGTGCTGAACAACCTATCTAAACTGATTTTCACATCCAATATGTTGTCACAACATCTTTTACATTATTAATCTGGACATACTATTTTTAACTTATTACACAAAACGGAGTCTATTTATAGTAACACGCTGTTTTGTGGGATTCCTCGAGTTTTCTCATACGATACCATTACGGTCGTTATAACTATAGCATATGGACCATATGAAGACTAGTTGTAGTAGTTTAACCAGGTATAGGTGTTCTTTTTGTTAACTCTCTAAAAAAAAAAAAAAAAGTATGAAGCAAATACCAATTCTTTGTTCATATGTGGGATCGAGATAAGTTTAATCCATTTTGGGAGCAAGCCGTTTCAACTGCGGTTTAGTGATATCATAGGGACAATGCAATAACAGATACTGCAAATTGCTTAACGGCATTCTTGGCACCATGGTGTAGTCAAAACTTTTTTCAACTTTTCTATAACTTAGCGCGCTAACAAGTCGGACAATGCGGATCATTTTGCGAAATAGCTACAAGTGAAGTTTCCATTTTATCTGCGTTTATTCTTACAGCCATAGAGTGTTTCTCCATCGCAGAAAAAAAATGTAAAGTAAAGACCAATATTGGTAAAAACGTGCGCTTGGTACCACATTTCGTCAACAATATCCTTGGAAACGTTCTATGCTCATAAAAAGAGCGATGTGTAGTATTTTGGTTTTATTTGCTTTTGATACGGCATTAAATGCACTTCTTTGGTTATATATTTATAAATAAAATGGATTTAATTTAATTATACTTCTAACATGAACAATATATTGAAGAACGTCATATTGAAGGAGGTAAGTTTAAATACATTTTACGTCATTTGTGCAACATGCCTTAATATTTATCACTTTAATCGAAACAGGGACAAATTGTTGAAGTGGCTTGTGATATCATTATTATTATTCTTGTGGTTTTTTTCGGTATCGTTACTATTTGCTGTTGGTGTTATTTCTATCATGAGAGTTTATCATATAATATGATATGGTATAATGCCATTATGATAATAATAATGATTAAATTGAAATAAAATGATGAACTATTTATTATTATTTTCATAACTATAGAATGCGTTTTAGTGTCTATTGTATAATAATATACTTAGGGTTGTTTTGAAATAGAAGTATTCAAAACTTGAAAAAGTGTACATTTATTAATGTGATATTTTAAATTACAGTTATACTTCATTGAATTATGTTCCAGTTTTGAATAACATGATTTGTTTCATTTAACCAGGTCCCTCATATCATCATATTTTAAGCTTTTTGAAGATTAATGGAAATTGATATAAAGAAACAAAATCACACGGAACTCATGTGTTCCGTGCAAAAACAGGATAATAAGTTAGACAATGGCCTAAGCAAAGAAATTGCACACAGAACCAGATAACTTCACAAATAGTTTCACCCACCGAAGTAGATCTACATTGAACTTTGATCAATGACAAAGAACAGTCTAAAACGATCTAAGATCCAATAACCGTCTACCTACTTTTGAGACAATACTAATAATGCATGTCTAAATCACCAACTCTGATACTCAATTAAGAAAACAAAATCAGAAATTACTCCTCACTAAGTAAGTCAATTAATGTAAAACCATTTAACAGAATTACATTGGTGGACATCTGCAAGCACTTAAAAAACAAGTATACCTGTGTATTTATTTATAAATGAGTAAATAATATCGTTTGTGCGAATTGAAAAATATCCTTACTCCTTCATTGACTATACATGTAAATTGGATTGTTTTGTCATTTGCAGTAAGCCCGAAAATTACAGTGTATCACAACAACGAATACCCATATCCGTAAACCTTATTTGTTGCGTAACAAGGACGTCATAAACACGCAAAGATGGAATTTCTGGATAGTGTAGCCAGTGATTGTAACTTCAACCTATCTTCGCCAGTATTCGCTGATCTACTGGACATGCCAGAGGAAAACATAATGCTCGTTCTAGCTGAAATCCATGCTGAATGTAAACAGGACGACATTGCAATAGTGATGGATGACGTTTGGGAAAATCATCCGGGCTACCTACAGGTCAACTATTACCTTCGACTGTATGTGCCACCGGTACTACTGTTCGTTGGAACCTTTGGAAACATTATATCGTTCGTCGTCTTGGCTAAAAGCATGTTTCGTGTCGGTATATACAGTTACTTAACGATATTGTCCGCTATGGACCTACTTGTTCTGTATGTCGGGCTACTTCGGGTATGGCTTGGAAACTTCACACCTGATTTACAACACCGTTCTGATGCCTTATGTAATATATTCAACCTTCTCGGCTATGTGTGTAGCGATATCTCCGCGTGGTTGATTGTTGCCGTTACGACAGAAAGGTTCATTGCTGTCAACTTACCACTGAAAGCCTCACGCATGTGCAATGTAAAAAGGGCTCGATGGGTCAGTTTAGGTATAGTGCTGAGCGTGTTTGCTCTAAACGTTCATTTCTTGTGGACGGTGGAACTCGATCCAGATAGCAAACTATGCGATGCGGGTCCTTTGTACAATGTTCTCGTCAAAAAGGTGTGGCCGTGGGTTGATGCCGCAGTGTATTCAATGACACCGTTCCTTATAATACTAATATTAAACAGTTTGATTATACGGCGATTGAGGATTACAAAAATGAAAAGCAGTTTACTTCGAATGAATCCACTTGTCCGAAAGGCCCGCCGATCAGTACCTATAACAATTGCTAAACGTCAACGCGAAACTGGAAGAAGTTTAGCATTCATGCTGTTAGCTATATCGTTCTGTTTTGTCTTTACAACGTTACCAATAATTATATTTACAATCGTTAATGCTCTAGCAGGACCTGGAACAGTTACAGTTACCAGAGAGGAAGAGTTGTTTAAATTTGCTAAGTTCACTGTGGCCCGAACGGTGGTTGAGCTACTTATGTACCTTAATCACAGCATAAACTTCTTTCTGTATTGTGCGATGGGTGAAACGTTTAGACGACAATGTAAGTTGATGGTGTCCCGCTGTTCAAAGAGAAAGTCAACCTCTCGATTCAAAAATGTAACGCGCACATTTTCTTTCTCAGCGGGCAAGATATACTTGTCAGGCGTTCAAACTGGTTTGTGATAAATGTCACAGGAATGATGTGTCGGTTAATCATTATATGAGTGTGTTGTCTTATTGCCTGTTTGTCTATTGCCTTCTTCACACCTTATCCTCTCATATTAATCACGTTCGTTTACATGTAGTACTTACCACTAATCACGCATTTACCTCTAATTATTAGTATAAGTACTCATGCCATGGCCTCATTACAGCACATATCATTTCATTATTATACTTATCGGGGAATTATTGCGCATTCTTTTCACGGGAAATTACTGAAACATCGTGGCAAGTGAAGCGCACTCTACAACACCCATCGTGTCATTCTTTCTTACGGGCTTTGTCGACTGAGTCGCAATTAATCGTCTCGTTTATACATACAGTTATTTACAATACTGAGTGCCTTCATTGTTGATTTTGCAGCTTGCCACAAAAAGACTAGCCAATGATAGAAATATATACAGCGTAACATCAACTTTTACTGATATGCGCTGGCATATCTTTTCGGTTTGATTTAATACTTGATGACCTGGCAAATACCTTTTCAATTTGCAAAGGACATTATTATGAAGAAGGAAAGATTGAAATATGTTACGGAGAACTTTAATATAGAATATAATCAACTGTTTGAGAGTGAAATCAAAAGACTTTACCAAAAAGGAATGCTATCAGACCTGCACACTTGTCTTATGAAGGAGTTTGTTTATGATTTGTCAACGTTATAGTCAAGTGACACATGTGTTATATAAAACGAATGCAGTAAGTTATTCTATTCATCACTTACCCCTCACTTCAGTTTAAGTACAAGAGTTAAACAGTGAGACGTAACGGAAACGACGCAACGTGACTGTGAATACGCGCAAGCATATATGCAATTGTTGTTAAGCTTGCAGCAATATATACCACACTAAACGATTACACATGCATGACGTTATCTGTGTGACCTTTTGTAAATGTTCTAATCCAAACCTTAACCATTTCCCGCATAAAACAAATCTGCAGCAGACGACTTTGAAAACATCTAAGCAAAAATATGAACAAAATCCATAAATGGTGGTATAATTACTGAAACAAGTTGAAAACCTTGTGGCAAAAGAATAACGTGCTAGTTTTGAGCAGTTTCTTCTTTTGTCACATTGTTTTTAAAAGTCGTCTGCTGCAAAGGTGTCATAAAGCGTCTATATGTGGGATGGGTTAAGCTTTGGGAAATAGTTTATGTAAATAATTTGATTGATAGGCTAGTCATGACAATGTTTTCATTGCAGTTTATTTTAAGATGAAGCACTAAATTAAATGGAGCTTTGGGAGGTCTGTTTGTTTGTTACAAAACGCTGTTCATGCATCACCTCAAAGGTGTTATCATCCCTAGTGACGATATTCACCATAATTAATTTAAAAAACCCACTGATAAATCCAAGCATGGTTTCGATAGGAATATAATGAATTCATGATAATGAAAAAGGTCTCCTTCTTCCACTTGTTATATCGGAACAAAATGTAAAAAACCCATATCAAATCGGGAGTGAAACAAAGAAGAATAGAGAGTTGCATTGTTTTGATAATGTCCTAGGGATTGTTTTATTTTCATTTAATCTACATAGTTTTCTCGGTCAGCCATATGGATTGTCTACACTTCTGTTAATCATACCAATACAATAGTTATAAACCATCACAATTATTTAGCAGACCTCTTTGAAATTGTCATGCCCAAATATTCAAAATGTCTAAAAATCAAAATATAATTATTCATTATTGTAAATAGATTGTGGCACAAGAAGATGCAGACATTTTGAAACATCAAACGTGACATTTGGTAACGATGTTTTAATCTTATCATTTTTTAATAAATACGTGTAACATAGGGGGATCCAATGGATGTTACCATCACATAAACTGGCCGAGCAAACATTTCAGGATCTTCTGCAAATAGTATTATTCTATATGTGCCTTTAAGAAATATTGAGATATAAAAGATTGAACAGTGAAGATGAATTGTTTTGCAACGAAATATATTTGTTTAAAAGAGACACTTGATTTCTTTGTTCGTCATAGTTTAATCCCAGCCTTTTACGGACATATCCCGATCCGTGAAACATCGACAACCTGCTACATTTATCATTTTCCTAGTACAGACGTATTCTGAAACTGTATGCTGTAACAAAATAGATTTGGCGTGGCCTAAATAAAAGACGGTCAGTTAGTGCAGGTTGGTCACGTATGGTTTTAACTTATCGCAGGATTGTCAGGGAGATCATTGTTTATGAAGTTATTATCATATACATATGTGATAAGTGATATTAAGCATATTAAGAGTTCATTTCATGTAAATCCGTTGAGAATTAAGGAATTGACGGGTTTAAAAACGTTAATTACGTTAAACTATGTTGCTATTTTCATTTGGCCTATAAATGTATTGAAACTAGTTGTTGATTGTGAATTACGATTTGCACGGGAATTTTGCCTGTCATCAGGAGACCCAGGGGTTGATGGGTGCTATATAGCTTACTCAAACATTTGTTTTGACCGTCAGTATCATAGGAGTCGCCAGAGGGTTTTCACTCGTTATAGTGAGAGGTAGTTGATGTGACCAATTCACACGGCATATGGGTATGAAAATTTATTAGTTATTGTGCAAAGGGGTTTTCGGCATAATTAAGGAATGGAATCTGTGCAAATTTACAATGTTAGGGATTGAGATAATTATTACATGATTGAATTGTTTAGAGAATTTCTGGTTCACGAAGTGAATGGTTTTTACAGAAATTGAGTCCGGTAGGAGCGAGACAATGTGTTATGCTATTGGGAAAGATATGTTTGTATGAAAAGGATAAGAATGGAAGTGGGAAATGTAAAAGGATATTAGTACAGAGATGAGCTACCATAGGAGATAGGAGTATAAAATGGTAGGCTGTTAGGTTTACGGAACATTATTGATATTATTGTAAGACATGGTTATTTATTACAATTTTAGCCGTTTTATGTCTGGCAGACAATCGAAGGTCCAAACGTAGAAGTTTGAAGAACCAGTTTGTGTGACGCAGTCCACAACTTAATAAGACGTCGTAACGGGGGACATTAGGAGGAGTGCCGTCATAGGACGTGTAGAACCATATATCCACAGTTGTGTGGCTTGTCGATCCCGGAATCCAAGGAGATACGCGACGCAATGAATATAAGTACAACGACTCGGTGAAGTCGGGAAACGGATACAGTTGGATGTGAAGGACAACGTGTATGAACATTCCAAATACAGGGTACAGTAACGGAAGTGATGGGACAGTTAAGTGATTTGGGTGAAAGTGTGGATGAGAGTGCGTGAGTAGTTCTTTTGTTTATAGCCTCTCGATTTGTCAGGAAAGTTGATTATTCAAAAATTGTATATATTTCATAACTGTAAATTAAACATATATTTTTATTCAACCATCGGCGTTCAATTCTACTTTAGTGAGTTGTCGACCCTTGACCATCTTGTGACAAATGGTGTCAGAAGTGGGATGATTCGCTCGATGTATCGAGGCGGCAACGAACTAGGGTAGAATTGGATAGGTTAATTGTAACTCTGCAGATATTCCTTTATAAGATTCATTTTTCTGGAAATTGTACAGTGCATTTACACTTGATACAAATAGCTTATGCTTGATACATGGGTTTTTTATTTAGTTTTTTTTTATTCCCTGTGATGAGACACAGCGGCGCTGCCATAAGCGTTTCCGCAGTAAAGCGTGGAGTCTGAGGGATAGAAGGGGTGTGCTTTAAAAGTGTTAAGACTGATATCTGAACATTATAAATAGAATTAGGGTCGTGCATAGTGAGTCTCAAAAGTGAATTATACCGTACAGGATATGCAGAGAATTCAAATATAGATTTGAAGTCCAATGAAGTGTAGTTATTATTAACTTAGATTGTAGTTTATAAAGTTTTGATATAGGGTTAGCGTATCGTACTATTGATAATCATGACTAGTATGAAGGAGTTGATAGAGTTAGGCAAGGAGTTCGGTTATGAAGGTGAGGAACTTAAAAAGTTCGTTCAAGATGAACAAGCAAAGGAACGAGAACAGAGATTGAGAGATCGTGAATTCGAGAGAGAGAAGGAACAGAAAGTATTAGAGTTAGTAGAACGACAGAAAGAAGCCGAGAGAGAGAAAGAAGAGCTGAGGGATCGGGAGCATAGGAGAGCATTGGAGTTAACTCGAGTAGAACATCAGCAGGCGATGGAGTTGGCCAAACAGGGAGTAGGTAAGTCTTTTATTAAAGATCATAAAATCAAAGGACCGAAATTACCATGGTTTGACGAGGATAAGGATAATATGGACAGTTATCTATCCAGGTTTGAGCGATATGCAGAAGCACAAGGTTGGAAGGATGATCAGTGGTCATTACATCTTAGTGCATTATTGAAAGGTAAGGCGTTAGATGTTTATTCTAGATTACCTGCAGAGGACGCTTTAGACTATATTAAGTTAAAGTCAGCATTATTGCAACGTTTTGAGTTAACTGAAGAAGGGTTTAGAAAACGGTTCAAAGTAGCTAGACCAGAAACGGGAGAGACGTTTGTTCAGTACTTACGGAGATCAATGAATTATCTCGAACGTTGGTTGGAATTAGGAAAGATAGTAAAATCGTACGAAGGCGTCATTGATTTTTTGTTACGAGATCAGTTGTTGTCAATTTGCAATAAGGACTTGTATTTATTTTTGAAAGAAAAGATGTTTACAGATGGTAATGAGATGGCGGTACAGGCGGATCTATTTGCTGAAGCAAGAGGTGGGTGTAGGAATGTTGTTTTAAGTGGAAATAATAAAGAAAAGGATCAGGTTGCTAGAGGGTTTAGGTCCGATACAGGACAACGACAGGGTTCCAGTACGCAGAAGGCAGGTAATTCTTTCACTAATTGGAAATGTAGCTATTGTGGTGGAAATCACAGATCGGACGATTGTAGGAAAAGGGGTAGTAGGCATAGTATGGCTGCTGTCGACGATACTGGTGGACGATTTACATCTGGAGATACTAGGAATGCAAGTACTGGTCCATGTGAAAGGTATAGCCACAATCAGGGTAACCAATATTTCAAGGGGAGAGGAAAGCCTCGAGGTCTGTATCGTGGGGGATTAAAGCGAACAGCCAGTTCTAGTTGCATATATTTGTGTAACGATAGTTCGGAACAGCTAGGTGCATGTATGGAAAGGAATTGTCCTACCAAGGAAGGCACAGTTAACGGAGTAAGAGTAAACATGATGAGAGACACGGGTGCCACGTGCGTAGTTGTAAGGAAACGGTTAGTACAGGAACACCAGTTCTTAGGTAAGGAAAGATGTTGCAAATATATCGATGGATCTGAGCATTATTTTCCGGTAGCAATGATAGAGGTGAAGACTCCGTATTATGAGGGTACAACGGAGGCGTTATGTATAGACACTCCACTCTATGATTTAGTTGTAGGTAACATTACAGGCGCGAAATATCCGGAACCCGGAGATGTATCAAATGCAATGCAGACTCGGTCGCAAACAGAACAAAATCCTAAACCATACAGGAAATTACATGTTCCAGGTAAGATTTTAGATATATCGCAAGCAGAATACCGCGACCTGCAGATGGCAGATGAAACTCTGTCGAAGACGAGAGAAAAGGCGAATGAAAGAACGTTTCATAATTGCAAAGGGGGCGGACAGGTGAGGTATCTGTTTAAGAACAAATTATTGTATAGGGAATTTGAATTTCCTAATCGGAAGCAGTCTTATCAGTTAGTTGTTCCTAAGACGTGTCGGGAAGCGGTTTTAAAGATAGCACATGAGTCATTGATGGCAGGGCATTTAGGTATACGGAAAACTAGGGACAGAGCATTAGCAGAGTTCTATTGGCCAGGGGTTTGTTCGGAAGTCAGTCGGTATTGTAGATCATGCGATATATGTCAACGAACGATGCCAAAAGGTAAGGTTCAAAAAGTACCATTAGGAGAGATGCCATTAATAGAAACGCCTTTTAAGCGTCAGTTGATTTAGTAGGACCAATCGAACCAATGACAGACAGGAAAAACAGGTACATTTTAGTCATGGTAGATTATGCTACAAGGTATCCGGAAGCCGTTGCTTTACCAGGGATTGAGACTGAACGAGTAGCGGAAGCATTGGTCGATATGTTCAGTAGACTAGGAATACCGGAGGAGATGTTGACGGACATGGGATCACAGTTCACATCTAAGATGATGGCTGAGGTAAGTAGACTTTTATCCTTACGTCAGTTGACTACAACGCCATACCACCCAATGTGTAACGGATTGGTGGAAAAGTTTAATGGAACATTGAAACGGATGATTAAGCGTATGTGTAGCGAGAGGCCCAAGGATTGGGATAAGTACATTAATGCTGCGTTATTTGCGTATAGGGAAGTGCCACAGGAAAGTCTGGGGTTTTCCCCATTTGAATTACTCTATGGCCGGACGGTCAGAGGACCGTTGAGCATTTTGAAAGAGTTATGGTCTGGCGAGGTCAATGATGTTGAAGTGAAATTGACATACCAGTACGTAATAGATTTACGTGAGCGACTCGAAGAGACATGTAAGATGGCACAGGATGAGTTAAGTAAGGCAAAGTCTAGACAGAAGATATACTATAACAAACGGGCAAAGGACAGAAGTTTCCCGATAGGTGCCAAGGTTCTGGTATTACTTCCGGTAAGTCATAATAAACTATTATTGCAGTGGAAGGGTCCATTTGAGGTGATCAAGGTGATGAATAAGGTAGATTATAGAATTAATATGAAGGGTAAGGAAAAGACATTTCATGCCAATATGTTGAAACAGTACAATGAGCGAAGTGCTGATGACGGTAGTAGTGATAAAGGTATATTAGCAGTTGTTTGTTCTGCAGTTATTGAAGATAGTGAAGATCGGAAATTAGATAATGCAGACGTAGATTGGGTAGATGAGAAGATACCTTTAGAGTGTCTTTCTAGAGTAGGTAACGAGTCTAAAAAAGATGTAGACGTTTGTAAAGAGTTGTCTCCTGAACAGAGGGAACAGGTTGACATGGTTTTGGAAGAGTTCGCCGATGTTTTGACAGACATACCGGAACTACTTCACTTGTTGAACATGATATTAAATTAAATACATCAGAACCCATCAGGTTCAAGGGTTATCCTATTCCATACCAGTCGGTGGCAACAGTAAACGAAGAGGTCAGTAAGATGTTAGAGTTAGGAGTCATAGAGCATTCTAATGCATCGTTTTCGAGTCCTATAGTATTCGTTAGGAAGAAGGACGGCAAAATTCGGTTTTGTATAGGATTAGCATTAGAGCGATTCCAGGTAGAGAAAACGTAGGGGCAGATTACTTAAGTAGAGTAGAGAGTCAAGTAGAGGAATCAGAAAACAGTTAGTGAAATGAGTATTTCAGGCACACATTGGAGTCATGACAGCTGTGTAATCGTGTATATATATATAAGGAATGCAATACTAAGGGAAATTAAGATACGGGTTGTAAATAATACAGGGAACGAACCTGGTGTATTTTGTTAAATAGACAAAGTGTAACCACTTTATCCTTGGGGGGAACGTGTTGTAACAAAATAGATTAGGCCACCCTAAATAAAAGACGGTCAGTTAGTGCAGGTTGGTCACGTATGGTTTTAACTTATCGCAGGATTGTCAGGGAGATCATTGTTTATGAAGTTATTATCATATACATATGTGATAAGTGATATTAAGCATATTAAGAGTTCATTTCATGTAAATCCGTTGAGAATTAAGGAATTGACGGGTTTAAAAACGTTAATTACGTTAAACTATGTTGCTATTTTCATTTGGCCTATAAATGTATTGAAACTAGTTGTTGATTGTGAATTACGATTTGCACGGGAATTTTGCCTGTCATCAGGAGACCCAGGGGTTGATGGGTGCTATATAGCTTACTCAAACATTTGTTTTGACCGTCAGTATCATAGGAGTCGCCAGAGGGTTTTCACTCGTTATAGTGAGAGGTAGTTGATGTGACCAATTCACACGGCATATGGGTATGAAAATTTATTAGTTATTGTGCAAAGGGGTTTTCGGCATAATTAAGGAATGGAATCTGTGCAAATTTACAATGTTAGGGATTGAGATAATTATTACATGATTGAATTGTTTAGAGAATTTCTGGTTCACGAAGTGAATGGTTTTTACAGAAATTGAGTCCGGTAGGAGCGAGACAATGTGTTATGCTATTGGGAAAGATATGTTTGTATGAAAAGGATAAGAATGGAAGTGGGAAATGTAAAAGGATATTAGTACAGAGATGAGCTACCATAGGAGATAGGAGTATAAAATGGTAGGCTGTTAGGTTTACGGAACATTATTGATATTATTGTAAGACATGGTTATTTATTACAATTTTAGCCGTTTTATGTCTGGCAGACAATCGAAGGTCCAAACGTAGAAGTTTGAAGAACCAGTTTGTGTGACGCAGTCCACAACTTAATAAGACGTCGTAACGGGGGACATTAGGAGGAGTGCCGTCATAGGACGTGTAGAACCATATATCCACAGTTGTGTGGCTTGTCGATCCCGGAATCCAAGGAGATACGCGACGCAATGAATATAAGTACAACGACTCGGTGAAGTCGGGAAACGGATACAGTTGGATGTGAAGGACAACGTGTATGAACATTCCAAATACAGGGTACAGTAACGGAAGTGATGGGACAGTTAAGTGATTTGGGTGAAAGTGTGGATGAGAGTGCGTGAGTAGTTCTTTTGTTTATAGCCTCTCGATTTGTCAGGAAAGTTGATTATTCAAAAATTGTATATATTTCATAACTGTAAATTAAACATATATTTTTATTCAACCATCGGCGTTCAATTCTACTTTAGTGAGTTGTCGACCCTTGACCATCTTGTGACAGATGACATTCGAAAACATTTTGGAAGCAAGTGACAAAACGAGCAATTCTCCCTTTTCCACAGTATTTATGTTCTTAGACAATTTCAGGGGAGCATGCATTTGTAGCTTTTTCTGTACATCTGTGCGTGTCATTTAGTCTGTCTGAATAACCACACTGTCCTTGTTTGTGTCCCAACCACATCGGTGCTGTATTGGTAAAGCATTCGCCTCGGGTGCGGGAGATCGTGTGGTCGATCCCCGGTCGGGTCATAACAAAGGCTTTGAACATTGTAGTAATGGCTGCTCTCCTTGGCGCTCAGGGTTGCTTGGTTAGCATTATGACTGACTGACTGGTTGGTGTCAGGATAAATGGACCAGTAGTACTGGTAACTTACCCAGCATATGCCGTGATATAACTAAACAATTGTTGAAAGCGGCAAAAAAACACCACAAAACCATACCGTTCTGTACTTGCTAGTGTCCTATCTTGTTCTTGGCAACTCCTGGTGGAATGCAATGAAACGTACCGGTACTAAGCGGAGAACCACATAATTATCATATATCAAAGATAAATAAAGGATACTTCATGATTGTTTATTGATTATCACGTTTAATAAACGAGCCTACTGAGATGAAATTCCGCGATAACAAGAGATGTTTGTTAAATATATGACTCTGTTCGAACTGACACATTTGCATGCAAATATTGGTTGAACCATGAAACTCGAATGAATACTCTAGATTCCTGGTTGAACAAAGAAGGAAATAAATGAAAAATGAGCTTTCGGACTTACATGTTTTAAAATATTTCGTGAAGTCGTTGACTTCGCACCACTGCAATTTCGTACAACACAAAACATGATATATATTAATAAAATATCGGGTTTTCTTTGGTTAGATGTTAATATTGTTCCAATAATATAAGTTATGATTAAAATTGTTGTAATCACACAGGAAACTTGTTATTCTTGTACCAAAATGGCAAATATTTGTTTTTAGCTATTCATTTTTGAGGTATATTCAGTCACACTTTATTTGTGGTCGACTAAGCAAGGAAACCCCGTTTCCTGACGCTTATATGGGTTATTCTATACATTAGACAACAGTGAAAGGTGACCTATTGTAAGACGGGCAGTTGAACTCGATGTCCATGTACAGCTCGATATAGAACAAGATGAAGAGGCGTTAATTCCTCTCATGGAATGCGATTCTGAGTCAAACCTGAGCTACACAGGCTACATTGCACCTCATTTAGTGACCAATTATGTACACAACTAAACATTTGAAAAGCTCTAAATAAATCTTTGCTGGGTGATACAATCATGGCTGTAAGAAGTTTTACTATCGCCGGTGATTTTTGTGCTAAGGGTGATAAGCTTAAAATTCTAGATTTTATGAAGGGACGCAAACAACTTTCAAAAACAGAGACAATACAAACTTGATAGATCTGATAGCTTCTGAGCGTATTCATGTGGAGCTGGCAGATTTGTGACTAAAAGACTTACGCACTATGAAAACAGAACTTGGCATTTAGTCAATGGAAAGAATAAATGCACTTTTTGTGTGTGGACAGCAGTATTGTGCATCCTCAGACAATCAATGATTGAATAGGACACTTTAGATAAGATAGTTCTGATTAATACTGAAAGTGTTTTGTTTTTCATTCATTGAATCATAATCATATGAAATAAATCAAATAATAGTTGTTATCATTTCACACATGAAGCAAATTAACTGAAAAATAGGCAAATTCTAAAAATTATTGTAGTAATAGTTAAGCATTTTCTCATATAAATCAAACAACAGCAGACTTATTTGAAAGCAACTCAGCAAAAACATGTGCATATTTGTTTTATGTGGGAAATAAGCGAATATTGTAGACAATTGAAATTGAGATAGAGTAAAATGCACTAAAAGAAAAGAAAAATTGCTCAATAAAAAGCATTTTTATTTTTTTCCCACAATGGTTAAATCAGCAATGCTTCAAAAGTCACTTGCATCAAATAAAGAATTGAAAATAGAAAAGTAATCTGAACATACAACAATTAATTAAAAGGTTTTTAGCTTTCTTGAGCACAAAGTGAGCTATTGTGATCACATTTTGTCCGTCGTTCGTCCGTCGTGCATCATCAACAATTGCTTTGTTAATAATCCACAGGCTGATATAAACATTCATCTCCATCAAATCGTGGACAAGTTTGAAACTGGGCCATATGAGGTAAAAATCTAGGTCACTAGGTCAAATTGAAGGAATATCTTGTTAACACTCTGGAGGCCGCATTTTTTACTTGAGCATGTTGAAACTTAAGCAGAATGGTTGTCCTCATGATTTGAAGGCCAAGTTCAATATGGGTCCTGTCAGGTCAAACAGTTGGTCACCAGGCCAAACGGGGAAAAATCTCTGGTGTCTGCAATTTTAACTCGTAAATATTAAAACTTTGTCAGAATGTTTATCTTGATGATATGTAGGTCAAATTGGAATATTGGTCTTGTCCAGTCAAAAACAAGGTCTCTTGTTCAATTTCATGGCCAATTTTGATAAAACTCTAGAGGCTGCACTTTTTTCTTCAGTAGCTTGAACAATTTTGAGAAAGTTTGTCCTAATGATATCTAGGTCAAGTTCGAATATGGGTCATATTGACTCTAAAACTAGTTCACATGGTCAAATTGAAGGAAAGTCTTGTTAACACTCTGGATGTTGCATTTTTTTTAACTTGAAAATATGAAACCTTTGTCAGAATGTTTGTTCTGATGATAGTGTAGGCCAAGTTTGAACATAAATCATGTATGGTCAAAAACTAGGTCACAAGGCTAAATGTAAGGACAATCTTGTTAACACACAGAGAGGACGCATTTTTTGCTTGAGCAGCTTCAGAAATGTTGTCAGAATGTTTGTCTTAACGATATCTAGGTCACGTTCAGGTATGGGTCATATTGACTCTAAAGCTAGGTCACTAGGCCAACTTGAAGGAATATCTTTTCAACACCCTGGTGACTGTTTTTTTTATTTCTGCAGTTTGAGACTTTGTCATGTGTGTTGCGTTAGAAATCTCATTATATACCTCAGGTGAACGATTTATGGCCATCATGGACATCTGGTTTAGTTTTTATTAATTATACATGTACATACATCTTATAGTACTTTCTGTTTTCTTAACCCTTTCTAACATGCACACATCTGCAGCAAACTTCCTTGAAAATGTTTTTGTTTTATTTTAGAAAATGTCTTAATAAGAAAATATAATTATTTGTCACAATGTAGTAAAGGATTAACCCTTTACCACTTACAGACTGCTTCAGGAAAGGATTGTCCATTTACCACTTACAGACTGCTTCTGATGTATCCAATGAAATAAACACAGACATTTCTCATGATTTTTTCTTTTAAATTTTCCAACTACGATTTGCATTAAATCTCAGGATTGCACTTTCTTACATAAAGATTTATCATGCTTAACTACGGACTATGACACTTTTAAAGTAATCTCCTTCAAATTCCTTGAATGTGAAATGGGTTAATATATGCTTCTGTTATGCCATTGTATCAGAAGTATTAGGTTTATTTTCAAAGTATTGTGTGTGAAATTTTCTTTCACAATATCTACAGCAATTAAAGTTAAATTTGACCTTTAAAGTTTCACTTTACGTATTTAAAGATCCATTTCAAGCGGAGGCTGAAGGCGTTCCATGTGATCACTCACTGTTCGGCATACGTCAAGCAGTCAAGTCTTCTTCTCTGAACCTGCTGATATGATTTTAACCAAACTTAATATGAATGTTACTTCGGTGACCCTCATCAAAAAGTGTTCAATTATTTTTATTATACATATTAATTGGGTTGCTGCGAGATCTGTATGGGTGGAAATTGCAAAACTTTAAATTTGTTCTCCTGTGAATCCGCTTGATCATATTCCAAGATAATTTAGTAGAAATGTTCTTTGGGCCTTTCTACAAAATCATTCAAGCCATATATATTGATTGGTTGAAAAGGGTAGTCGCCAGGTGTCATCATAACATGGCTGAAATGAACGACCGTATTAGGGAAACGGTTGAGCAGAAATGACCCCTTACAATATTTGTTCCAGCCTTATGGACCGGTTTCATATCAGAAAACTTCCAGTCATCCCTCCCGATTAAGGATCAGTCATCGTGGCACTCATGTTTAAATCTCGTTCATTGTCAATTAATTTCAATTAATTTCAAATTAAAACATGACATTAAACATTATCATCGTCTAGTTTTATTGCCAAAGTATGATGTTTAATTTTTGTTAACAATCAGTTTAAGGTTTCTTTCGTAAATAGGTAGCACCTATAGATATGTTATGGTATAGGACCATTTGCGTCCGGGTTATTTCTCAGCAACTATCAGTCGGAATGAAACTTTAAGGGAAGCTTCAACAACAAGAGTAGATGTGATTTACACCGCACAATTAACGATGAAAAACAATGTCATTCTGCATCATTCAATATCATTAATACACTCATTATTTACATTTTATCATATAAGTGGAGTAGCTATTTTTACTCGCATTTCTCACTATTTACTTACTTATTGGCAATTGATTTTGCTACAAATAGTAAATTGTAGTCCCATTGCTGTGTTCTCGCTATAATTCGGGGAGCAACTATCGGTTCCCTAGATATATCGTTTTAATTGTAAATAGCCAATTTTCAACAATTTAAAACTATATGCCTGCAGTTTGTAGCTCGACTGTTCGGATACTATGAAAGCTATGGTACTCACCCTGGCGTCGGCGTCACACATGGGTTAAGGTTTTGCATACAAATACATAAATAACATAATTCCTCAGTTACTAAAGGGTGTATTGCATTGGAATTTTCTACAAGGTATGTCAACTGTTACGTTAATAATCACGTTAGATAACTCTATCCTGCATATAATGCAAATGTGACGTTTTTAATTTAGAAATTTGCGTTCAACTACATTAATACTCAATATTTTAATAACTACTTGTTGGATATTGGAACTTTATGCAGCCCTTCCCATCCATCACAGCTATGTAAATTATCAGGTTAGATACAAGTTATTTTGGCTTAGAAATTATGGTTAAAGTTGTGCATGCAACTACATAATATTCCATATAGTCGAGCGGGCTGTCTTACGGACAGCTGGTGTTAGTAGAATATTTTAAAAACATCTCAAATATAATTAAGGCACTGACTTACAAGTATACGATAAAATGCGTTTGTACTTGCATTTTCAAAACATGATAATAAAGATTAATACAAAATTTAAATCGCTAAGACCAACACAACAGAAGTAACTGAACGATCGTGGTAGAACATTAATTATTTCTTTTCATTTTTACATTTACAGAGAGATAAGTTAAGCATTTATCAATATGTTATAAACGGTAACGTTGCTGTCAAAGTTGCATATATCAAAGGGTTACATTGTTTAAGTTTGTACACAATAGTAAAAGTAATCCAATAGTAAATAAGTTTATCTACTGGTTACAAATAGTGCACACTTTCTAGCAGTGTTACCCCGTTTATATTGTTCCGAATCGATAAGTTAAACATTAACACAATATTATAGGTTTAAAAACTGAAACATTTCGGTCGACGACTTCACATTCTACATTTAAAATTTCGAGTCGTCACTGTAAAGTTGAAATAATTATAATGATATCAACCCAAAGATGTTAACTGTTCGATTTGTCGACGTCAAATATTCATTTAGACAAAGCAATGTTAGAGAGTTCTAATGTCGAGTTGGCTTTTAATAGTCGACAAGTTGCTGGCGGAAAAAGGATACTGTACCTTTCGGTTATGGTTAATAGTATTGTGTTTTGGTAAGATTCGTCCCTTTACTGCCAGCCCTACCACCTAAACACATACCCACACATATATGAATAGCTTTCTAAAAACCATAACGTGGACAATATTTAAGTGAAACAACATGTCTAGCAATATACTTGATAAGTATGATTATCAAATCCATAATTGAAAATGTCATTGAATTTCAAACACACGCACATGTTTCAGACTATTTTAAATATTGTGTATCTGTGTCATTAAAATTGACAGATTCAGTGTTTCCTATAGAAGATCAAACGTATCCGATTTGACAATAATATGACACAAATGTTCCTTGGGTGACATCCTATCAAGATAGTTGAAATTATTCTGATCCGTTGAAAAAATGGCGGGGTTTGTTTTGCTTAAATGTATATGTACAAGAGGAAGTTGATGCAATGCACCAATGTCGCCGGAAAGGAATGCATTAATTTATTTTTCACCACATACGTTCGTGAAATTCTTAATCAAAATAAACACAGAGATAATTCATTCAGGACTAGTTCAATTTTTTTTTTTTTTTATATGTTTATAAAACGCCAAAGAAATACAATTCGGGATTAATATTCAATGAGTATACATTTAATCCTTTCCCTATTTCAAGCAGCATTTACAACATTTGCAGCAGTCTACTTTTAAAACACAAAGAACAGCGTTAAACTGCTCATGACATGAACTTTCTCCTTTTCTCAAAATTATATTAACTTTGCATCATAATTATAATCATTATTTCACAGATGCAAAGATTTATCCTCATGTGTTTAAAAAGTAGACCACCTTTGGTAAACCATATCAGCATAACACTTAATTAAAACTGTGCTATATACATGCTAGACCTAGTTTAAAACTTTGCTTCAAACTAACACAGTACCAGAACATCTAAATGCATAATTAGATTTCTGGATGCGTTTACATTAATAAAATGAAAAAAATTGAATTATATTAAGATTAGCGCCTTTGCGTCATTAATGTATATACACTATATACATTGCGGAAACAGGAAGCCAGTTGCGAGCCAAATGACAATTTAAGAAAGTGTCAAGTACGTAATTAACTTAGTCTGAAAGACCAGGCTTTCTTTATTTCTATAAACATGTTTTATCCGAAATCAAATTAAGTACGATGCATGTTAGCCAAATAGCAGAACAGAACAGAAGATAACGTTTATTTTTACATATAAAAAGTACATAGTCATTGACAAACATAAATACATGTACAAACTATGCAAACTATACAGACACGTGCGTTTAAAATGGAGGAAAGAAACTAGAAAATGGTTAAAAAATCAAAATATATATTTTTTAAATTGAATATGAAAATGTGTATCGGAAAATATTTTCCGACAAAGAGACTGAACTTTAAAAAAGTTATCATTTTAGTATTTGTAATCCACTTTCTAAACGATTTAAACAAACATGGCAGTGTTTTAAACATTTATCTGGTTAATACATCAATATCGTTGCTGTTACAACATTGACAGTATCTGCCGTGGTAAGGCACCTGCGGTATCTGCCTGTTACGACTCTGAGATTAGCAAATCAATACTCGTCTAGCAGTCCCTTTATGTTACTCACCCAATTCTTATATTCCTTGTTACAATCATTCAATACTGGATTATATATAGAGTTAACAATTATATTCATTGTCTACAATCTTCCACTAATATGTAATGAGTCTTGAAAACGGCGCTATATACTTAGTGTATCGACCAAGATCGCTATATAAACCAGCCGGGCAGGTATTAGACTTATCTTTTAAGATGCGTTTACAAAATGTCTAGTGTAGACGTTCTACTTCTTAAGATTTAGAAATGCCACTGACTTCCGACCCGTAATATAAAACGGACCAGATAAAATAATCGTATAATTGACATCATGTTTTCAAGTTGCAACGGATATTTACGACATTTGTTTAACAAACAGTGCACAGCTTTTAATGAATTACTGACAAGATATTCGTTATCATTTGCAAATGTACCAGTATAATGAAACACAGTTCCTAGGTAGTTGAAGACGTCTACTACCTCAACAACTTCATTATTGTATATCCATACCTCGCTGCTTTATAATTTCCGTCTTTTCCTAAAAGACATAATTTAAGGTTTAGTAATATTAAATGTGCTGAACTCCAGATGAAGAATGCGGATACTTCTACAAATATTGCTAATTGTGACAACAAAGAAAGTAATAAATAGTTCAAAACTATTTTGGAAGTAAATGTTGAAAGGACAGTCAATCGATAGTAATAAAAATGTATAAAATTTGGCTTAAAAATGAAACATACACTATTACTATTTAGATATTCATTGTACTGGAAAGTTAAATTATTACTTTCATTTTATCCCAGATTTATAATTCTAATATTTCATTCCAACTTTTGAAAAGTATTAAAACTTTGACTATACCATCTATTATCTGGAGTTCAGCACCTTTAATTTCTAATCCCGACTTTGTACAATACTCGTATAACTAGTTGAGATTATCCTGAAGCTCTGTGGGTGACTTCAAAAAAAAATAGCCGTATCATCGGCAAAGACAAAGAGAAACACAATAATTAAACCTCATCAAATAAGACCCCACTATCTGAATTTTCTTGTAGATGCATTTCTAAGTCATCTAAGAACAAAGAAACAAAACTGCGGGATGTGATTTGTCGTAAATCGATTGCATGGTTGAAAGAGTCTGAAAAGAATAACAATTTTTAACAAATGATTTGACTTTCGAGTAGTTATTTTTATTGACGCGTAACACCTTACCATGTATGCCGGATTAATGTAGAATAAACCATAACGCATTTCTGTATATACTATCAAAAAACTTTTTAGGATCGACATAAGCTACATATAAGCGTTTATTTCTATTTAAGAAATATTGCACTAAGTTTAGTAATAAAAACATTGCATCCACGATTGATATATTTTTCCTTAATCAGCAAGTGCACTTTACGAGTGCAAAAGCGATCAATGCGTTTATTAAAGACAGCGTTAGATGTTTTGGCAAAACAGCTTAATAAGGTTATCTCTCGATAATGTGATACACAGCTCATGTCGCCCTTCTTGTGCAACGGGATGTTAATGCCATTAAACCATTTTTCTGGAAAACAGCCAGAATCAAGAATTGCGTTAAATGTCACAAATGTAAGGTAAAATAATATCTACACTTTCCAAGAAGTATTTATTCCCGTGAGCTCTCTTTAGCTGTTAAATCACGGCCACAAGTTCTTCCTTGAAGATCCTACTATCAAGTTCTTGACATTTAAAAGACACATAATTAAAATCATTCTCCGTATAAAACAAATTCGCATCATCATTTACGTATGTATATATATATATAGCATTTTCAAGACTGGAAATATATTCGTAAAACTCATTTTGATTTATGCAGTTTGGATCGCTATTATCAAGGGCGTAGCTCCCTTTAGGCACTGTAGGCACGTGCCTACACATTTTTTCTCAAAATGCCCCAAAATGCAGCTGCGGCGATAGACATCTGCGTTATGTATCGACCAGATCAGTATGCGCTGTCCGCGCAGACTGATCCGGCCGACACATTCCGTCTTAGGGGGATAGATGTATAGAGTGGTGATTCCTGAAACAGAAAATCCACAGGAGGCGAAAAGTGTATATCCGGCTACGCCTGTGTTGCATGCTTAGGCTGATCCGGGTCGATATTTAACGCAGAGTCCACAATGTTGATTTTCTCACGAGACGGCCTACACATTGATTATTGCTAAACTACGCCCCTGGTTTGGATGGCTATTATCATTAGATTTAAACTATTTCCAAAGCTCTTTAGGTTGGCGTGCTCTCAAATTGTCAATCTCCTTTAATTTTGAAAATTCAAAAGATCTTTTCTTCTTGCGAATTATAATTTGTTATCTTTCTTTTCATTGACGTCCTTTTTCATCATTTACTTCTATCTTAAATATTTTTCAGGCGTCTTAATATCGACTTTTCCATTTATGGCAGTCGTCATTAAACTATTTTACATTTTTCACGATGTTATCATAATAAGATACGTTATCCATAATGTTGAACGTTTGAGTAAATAATGGGTCAGGACCTCTTGCAAAGTGCTTGTGAACTCATTTACAACTCTATGTATAGTAAGTTCACATGATAAGTCAATAGAGTCAACAAAATGATTAAACTTAGGTACATTCGAAATAATGTCGGAACGGGACTGCTTCTAAAAATTAGCGTTTCATTTCGTCCTCGTGAAAGTTTACTTTGAAGTCGATTGACAACATAAGTTACTACGAATGGAATATGAAATAGGACAGTGGTCACTAAATTCATTTAAGTCTATCACAGAAAAGTGGGCAATATTAGAGAAATTACATTCCTTATGAGCAGATAGTCAATATGATATGTACGTTAAACTTCCGATATTTCGGTCATCACCCAATCTACCGTTATTTACTCTTAAGCTTTGCGATTTACACACGTCTAACAATTTCACTCAATATTTGATACAGTTTAGATATCATGTGAGGCCCTGAAAAGGTTCGAATCTGGGATATAATTGTCACATACTACTGCACTTATCAAATTGTCATGTATAATATAGTCATTTCTTATTCTACTGATTAAATCGCCGCATACATAAACTGTTCCACACTTCTTTAAATACTCTACATCGTTTTCTAACAACTCAAAAAGGTCTATATCCACTGTGTTATATATTAGTGATCCTTGGCACGACAAGTTATTGCCAAACATACAAACAATCGGGTGCAAAAACAAAAAAGCCTGCTCTCCGCTAGAAGAAGAAAACTTCAAGAAATATGAATTAGGAAATCAGCCAAGTAGCCAAACAACCACAACAAGCACAAATGATGACAATCACAGAGATCTGTCCACTATTTTAAATCGGGCTTACTTAGTTATAAATAAACTTACTCATACTCTTTCTCACATGCAGTTATTGTAAAAGTGGTCTATGACAAAAGTACTATGCGTTTCGTTTCTGTAAAGAACTTTGAGTCATGAAAATATAATACACATTGTTGAGCCTTCCCTTGCAATGAAAATACCGCTCTCATACGAGAGTGTATTGTAATTGTGGATTGAATACTCAACTTTCTTTTATATTTCACAATTCTTGTATTCGAACTATGTGTTTGTCAACATTTCCGCTTTTTATTTGTATTTTTCGTCGCCTCGTTGATTATGTACATTTATTTCATCCTCATGTATCATGTTTGTATATCTATGTTATCCTCATGTATTCTGTTTGTAGTACTGAGAGAAATAAAGGTATTTGTATTGTTGTTCTAAAAGTCTGCAGTAGACGGCTTTTTGAAAACATAGTGACAAAAGAAGAAATTGCACAGAACGAGCAATTTCTCCTTTTGCCACAATGTTTTCCACTTTCAGTCATAGGTTATCCATTCAATTATGGAGATTTTCTACTTTTTGACAAAACATGTTCTAAGTCAACTGATGCAGAATTGTTTTATGAGGGAAAGGGTTTATAGCCCTGTGCAATAACCCCTTTTATCTCCCTTTGACGCTCTTTAGCTTGGAGGTTTACTCAAAACTCTTTTGGAGAGCAAATGCCAATTACCTTGGCAATGCAGGCATATAAAATAGTTAAAATGTGTGTCAAGTTGTTGAATTTTGCCAAGATGTATACAATTTCAGATGCTTCCATTATAATAGCAGGTTTTTGAAAACAAATGTGGGAAAAGAGGAAATGTCCAAAGTTATGTTTTTTTCTTCTTCCCTCAGTCACTAGGTTTTCAGCTGTGTGTCAAAACCAATGTTCCTGATACTAGCTATCATTACAATAGATTACATTGTATGTTACATAAAAGAAGTTTACAAATAAAACATATATTTACATTTTTGTACATACTTATTTGTAATATGAGTATAGGTGCTACGTATTTCGGGTAAACATTTATTATATGTTGTGATCGGTGAATAATTCCCCGCGAACTGCAGTTAGCCCCTTGCTTGCAGCACAATCAGTTATTTACGTCAATTACGAGTCCTACCGACCTAAGCAAAGAAAATAAAAATCATCATCAGGTTAAGCTTATATTTATCTTTAAAATATAGCCAAGTTTTTACATCCATGAAATTGTGATGACAGGTACAACAAATAATCAACTTGCCCTTCATGAAGTACTTCAAATAAAACGATTCCATAATCAAGTCAAACTAACGTTTCCTATAATTTCTATCGTTTTCCTTTTGGTTCATTAAGTTTAAACTTATTTATTGTGAAAATTGTGAAACAAAAACAAGCTTTCAGCTTATATTAATCACGCTCGATGTCTGCTTCCTGGAGACTTAACCAGTACTCACGCCGTTTGTGTGAAAAAATCTCAAAGTCAGGACCCGCTCATCACGGGACTCGAACCAGGGACCTTTGATACAAGAGGCCGACGCTCTACCTCTGCACCACTAATAGAATGACGTCATATTACAGGAATTTGGATTTATAAGTCAAAGCTTAAAAAACCCTTACGAGTTGTTATTTGAACTCGTTTTAGAAATAGACGACGAGTGTTATTAAACGGAAATTATCACACATAAAAAACGAGTGTTATTAAACGGAAATTATCACACATAAAATTACTTGTGCTCGTTCCTTTATCGAGTACGTATTATCATATTTAATTCTTTTCTCTAGAAGTTTTTTTTGTTTCGATATTTTCTTTTCATCCAATCAAAACGTAGCAATGTGGCAGAATCGTGACTGCATCAAAAAATCCATTCTGGACACAATTTTTGAAAAGACGGTATAGCAAAATTTTGCAAAGTTCATACACATTACCTATTGACGGGAAACATCGCCGGCTTCGCCGTCGATTTGTTTACCCGTATTAAGTAAGTGATTTGCCATTTTTTCAGACAGACAGATCATTGATGTGGTTAACTTGACATATTCATTCTGATTAGATAGAGATGAGTAAAAAATTAAAATCACACCAACATTTCTCTGTACATTACAACTCCTCATCAGATATTTTGAAAGCAAACATCTATTGAAATACCGGTTAATATTTAAACAACATTGTTTCTGTTAACCCTTTTCCACATGTAGATGCCTTCTGAGGCCTCTGCATCATACAACTATTGAAAACATTGTGACAAAAGAAGAAATGTTTAAAACAAGCAATTTCTCCTTTTACCACATTGTCTAATGGGATAAAAAAAATATATCATTGGAAGAGTAGTATGTAAGACATGGAAGGAAGAATAGGGAATAGATGTTTTTTCTGTGTTTTTTACTGTAATAAATTAAATGAACATTTGTGTTTGTAATGCTTTTATTAATAAAAAAATAAATATTAAATAAACTATTTAATTGTTAAATCTCAATAAGGAAAGACATAAATGAATGAGTTTGGATGATTGGATAGTTGTTGAATGATAACAATTAATCAGAAAAGAGGCTCGTCATCAGAATCGAAAAAAATCAGCCATCATTAAATACAGACATAATATTTCAGTAACTAATTATAAAGTGTAAGCTAATTGATCGGATCAATTGATTATTCTAAAACGAGCTGACATCGTCTTTTGTCCGTCTGTAACATTCTACGCATTGCATGATGGTCATTTCATTATTTTATTACCCGATATTCATGTGTGAAACTGCAACAGCGAAAAAGAACGAAATCGATCTTGAAACAGATATTTCTGTGCTTTAAATATTTTCATGTCTGCATTTTGCGATGACAATTGTACTTAAACTTAACTTTGAATCAAGTTTGTACTGAACATGAAAGTCAGATTATTAAAAGCAAAGCAAATGAAAAATGTATGTGAAATTACGATAAAAATGAAAATCTATAAATAGACTATAGATGAATGGTACTGTCTTTTATTTTAGCTCTAACTTGATTCGGGAACCAGAGTCGCTGCGCGGCCGCTTACGACATTTACAAACTAGACTAAATTGAGATCGGTTTAAAACGCGTTGGTGAATACGGTTTAAATCTATAACGTGGACTAAATATTAAGATTTAGATTTAGTCAAAAATCTAAATTGAAAAGTTTAGTGAATACGGGACGTGGCTTCTTCGTCTAACTACTGCGTAATATATCATAGGACGTAAGGAACCAGACTACATTTACAAATTCAATAGAAGGGTTCTCTATTTTACTGTTTAGACTAGATACAGTATGAATTTCGCTTAAATAAAAATGTACATACATTCAATTAATATACTTGCCTTTGTCTTTTGTTTTTAATTTGTAAAACTCACACATGTATATAGAGTGTAAAAGGGATGTTTTAAAGGGCATTACCTTAAATTAATGTACTTAGTAAGGACAAAGAGAAATCAAGATATGTTGTCACGCTGGCAGGTCTAAATATTCTCCTTGACCGAAATTATTAAGCATCCCTACAGGAAGCCGCCTCCTGGCAGCTTCCAATAATAGTGCTTTGCTCACCGGAAGTTGGGATAAACAAGAACGATAATTACACAAGGGAGATAAAAAATGGTTATTGCACAGGGCTATACTACGATAATCTTTTGAACCCTTTGAACCCATCCTGCTAACTCCATCACATTTCATTTCCTCCACTTAGTCCTTGTCTACTTTCATTGTTTCATGAATGAAAATCCTTAACTTTTCCTCTATATGTTTATTTGTTTCAGATGCTTCTGTGGGTATTATTTTGCATAAACTGTGAATGAAGGTATACTAAATTTTCTATCAAATTAACGTTTTCCTTCTGCAAAGTTACCCCATTTGTCATTTAATTCTCCAACGGAAAAGTCGGTACCTTCCAACCTATCTTGAACTGATCTCATTATTTCATTGTACCGTTTATCTTTGTCTTTCAGGGTTGTCCACAAATATTAAAGTTGTTTTCAATGTTTTTGAATTTTTGATTTAATTTCTCTAATGATTATATTCTTTTCTCCGTATTGCTATTTTGTTTATCCATAGTTGTGACCTTTTCATCCATTTTCTTCAAAAAGTTGAGGATATGGATCTCTATGGAATCACCCTTATCATTTGTAGCGCCCTTCACACCTTTTTGAATTGATTTATCAGTTTCACCCTTGTTACACATGACATTTTTGGCCGCCATATTTTCTTTCTCGGATGACTGATTCAATGGAGAATAGCTTGCATTGGAGAGAAAAAAGAAAAATATATAGACGATATATTTTCTTTCTAACATAAATGATTTAAGTCGTAGTGGTGAATCAAAAGTCTTCCAACGTATATTTAACAAAAGCCTTCTTTGTAAACCATTTAGCTAATCAGAGAGCAAGCTACTTTCACCTTCATTGTTTTGATTACAAGAGTAGAACAGTCCATCACAATTCAGAACATCCTCTTAAACGTTCAGTATTCTGAAGCAACTACTAACACAAGAAAATGACGTTAAATAATGGTGATACTGTAGCATAAGTGTCCTCTGCATGTCCAACCAAAGACGAGTAATTAATCATTAATTGCATGGATTTAAAAGAAACACGTGGTTCTTCAAACACAAGCTTAAAACATTGGAAACAAGAATTTCATTTCATGTGTATGATAACAAAGTGTTTTTAAACGAACGCAGCCTTAATATTGGATTATACTAACTGTAACCTGTTTTATGACGCGAGCCAAGGGCTGCTATATCTAAATGCAAAGTGCCAGAAAGTCACAGTAGGGTCATGTCTATTTATGCATAGGGTCATAATTTGTTTAGAGGTGATTAAATGGTGTGACATTTTTTAATCTTATCTTGTGCGTCATTTACCCGAACACGTGATTAAATGGTGTGAAATTTGAACGAAAAACAATTAATCTTATCTTGTGCGTCATTTATTTTCATTAATTTCATAAATTTCATTAATTTCCGAGGCTGTATACAGCCAATGTTTTCTGATTAATTTAGTAAGCCATCATACAAATGTTCTACTTGACTCTAATAACGTGATTTATGTGCTTGTTTGCTTATGTGCAAACCTACCTCTCGAACTCCTTCTAAATGTAACTGGCATGCGTTAAACCATAACATTTCAGACGTTTATGTGCCGTATGTCTAAATAACAAATCAAGCGGGCCGTTGGGGTTGTGCACAGTCGAATTAAAAAAAGGCTGGTATGTCAGTCAGTATTGGAATTCATTTTCTGTAAAAGGAAGTAACACATATAGACCCTTTCCATACGCACCTGCATGAGACAATAGAGGACAATAGATAGATTATACCCCTCATCAAATTGTATATTTCGAGTCAAGATCAAATATAAACGTACATAGAGCTCTGTTACTGTTCTTCTGTCCCCGCTTCCATTTTAATGCTTGAATTTTTCATTTATTTTTCAGGTTATATGAATATGAACCGGTATACCATTGCTTCATATATTACTTGTCGCAGACTGCGTGCATCAATTCCGGTAAAGTATAAGATATCCCACTTAACTATTTCTGAATATGTTCCATTCATCAAATGTTTACTTGTAACCACACAGCTTTGTCTGTTTTAAATCCAAAATGATTTGCCAAATCCCGCTAAATATATCGTTTATGTTACAAGAAACCATTTTGAGCAGGTGCACACAAAATAAATGCTGATTCATATTCAACTCTGCGAAGGAGAATGTTATCTCCCATTGCCAGCAACTTCCGTTCGAAATGAAAGTTGAAATCTGAAGTAGCGTTGTTTTTGGGGAGAAATGATATATGAAGTTTTATATTGAGAAAGACAAACAGGAAAGAAATGTGTGCACGGCCGCCTACAATGTTGATTTAGTCATCAATCCTCAAAACAGTCGAGGTAGGTTTGTCAATTAATCTGTATATTTTGAGTGGATAAAAAATATATTTATATTGTCGACCTCACATGTTCTGTCTCGTAACCGAATCTGGAAAAAAAGCCCACATGCATTTCAAGTGTTTGTCTCAAAATAGTCCAAATCCTGTAGACTTTCTCTTGCCCGTTTTATCATCTGACATTTGTTAATTATTTGACAAGCTTGGCATATGAAGGAAAATAACAATATGAAAGGTGAAGGATTTCGGAGAATTCGTACCACTGTTACATCGTACCACATATGATATATACCCTATTTAGGCTCATTTAAGGAGACAAAAGTGGTTAAGTGTTGTGAAAACTACTATCAAATAGTGTGTACAATTATTTCTATTGATGATATATATAATTATACAAGTTTTATCATAAAAACAAATGAAAAAATATAATACATAAACGAATTTTTCCAGATATTTTCTATCCTTAGATGGAGTATATCCATGATGCCTTGCCAAAAATGATATTCAATTAACGCACAACAACATATGTATAGTTGTATCAAAGTTTATGAACACTATGTAAAAGATTGTCGAGTGAAAATAAATGTCTTTGTAACACTCTGCATTTGCATCATTTATAAAGTTATATTGACATAAAAGTAGTGAGGCTACCCTGTTTCTAGACCTTAATTACATGTATATGGTCGGTGAAGACTGGTGAGACTCTGCACAATATGATACATAGGTTCATCCGAGTCTGCACTGGATGCAGAGGCATTATAACCCCAAATAACTAGATGCAGCTCAATAATTGCAAAGGATCTATTATAAATGGGCTAAATCATTGTGGACCAAATCGGGCCCGGACAAAACCGGTGTTTGGCATTCTCTACTTTCACTTTCAAACACGGTCAAACTACTAAAAGCGATCAAATCAATCATTTCAAGTGCATCCTATTCACATGTACAATGATAAATATCCAATGCATTCTGGTGATGGTATACATTAATGTTTACAACCAACATTTATCTATCGGCTTGTCCTCTCCATCAATCAAAAGACGGGGTATATTTAAAGGAAGGGAAACTCTGTACATGTATTCATCCTCTACAAACCGGGAAAGGGAGAACAACGGAGGAATAAGTAGCCAGCCTAAAGATACTGAAAGACCATGAAGATTTATTTAGTTCCCGTTGTAAGCGGTAAATATTACTTATAAAGATATTAATCAACGCGATTCCCACATATAGACGTATGTTGTCGACACTGCAGCAGACATCTTTTGAATATATGGTCACAATAGGAGAGATTGCTTATAGTGACTAAGTATATTGTCACAATGTTTCCAACTTGATTCAATAATTATACTTTCACTTACAGAGATTTTCAAATTGTCAAAGCAGACTCAAAACAGATAATTAATTCTGAGTTGAACAAAACTGCTATTCAGTGCTTGATGTTTAGAATAGTTCAGTCTTTTATCACAATATATTTGTCTTTCTTGATTTGTTTGGCTTCCCAAAAAGAATTGTATCACATTCTTGTTAATAGGCGAAAATACTAATTGCCAACTACTAGGCCAAGTTCGAATATGGGTCATGTCGGGTCAAAAACTAGGTCACTAAACCAAATTAAAAGAATATATAGTTAACACTCGGAAGCCGCCTTTTTTACATGTACATGTTGAAATTGAGTCAGAATATTCGTCTACATGTATATGATATCTAGGCTAAGTCATTTCAGGTCAAAAACTAGAGCACTAGGCCAAATTGACTTTCCATGACACAAAAGTACGTACAGCAACCAACAGCAGATATTATTTGTCAATAGCAATAGTGTAGTTATTAAAAGAAGCTACCTTTACTTAGAAAATGTGTAGTTTCTGTGTAACAATGTATTGCATATGATAATTCAATTAATGATGTATTCGCATTAAGTGTGCAAACCACCGTGTACAACGGTATGATAACATTTCGTGACAATGAACTATTGATTACCTATTTCATATTGTCATATTTCTTTCCACAGCACAGAACGTACAACCAGCAACAGTAGCTATCACTTTGTCAAAAGTAATAGTGTTCTTGTTGAAAGTTGGTTCCGGTTAGTCAATGTACGGCATCTGTGTTACAATGCATTGTATATAATAATGCAGTTAATTATTCCAAGTAGTCGCTCATTGTCAGATTATAAAGAACCTTTTATCGATATTCAATGGGTTAACAGTGGGCATCACTATACTTGCAAAAGGAAATAGTTACGAGGTGACAGTAATTACTCCTTGGCACTTGAACTTATACAGCGTTGCGTGTGCGCCTTAAGTGAGCAGAAGACAGAAAGTTAAGGTAACTTTGTGACATTTTATATCATATCTTTCCATTTCTATGTCACAACATATAATCTCTATTCTTTTAAATTATGTTCGAATCTCTCTTTTGTTCTAACGTGTCAATTAAAACTTAGGCACGTTTACAATACCACACCAGTTTACGTCTATTTACAGCCAATTATTGTTTGCATACGTGAGTTACGCTCAGCGCTGTCATTTGCCAAATTATCTACACTTTCAAACAGAAGGAATCTTTCGATAAGACAGCTGCCACTCCTTAATTTTTAAAATATACAGCAAGTTCGCATAAGTGGGTTATGTGTGCAAGATACCGTGTATAAATTCCCTCACATTTAAACATTGCTTTATGTCCATAGTACAGATGTACGTACAGCAAACAGCAGTAGCTAGTACTTGCCA
Organism: Serripes groenlandicus; assembly: GCA_031761405.1. Taxonomy (NCBI): domain Eukaryota; kingdom Metazoa; phylum Mollusca; class Bivalvia; order Cardiida; family Cardiidae; genus Serripes; species Serripes groenlandicus. The sequence continues at coordinate 33,790,220 of JASEVX010000002.1, forward strand.
ATATCAATAGTGTTGTTAATATAGTTGATTACCACCAATGTTAGTCTGAGCATGACATAAGATGTTTTGATTTGAAAAAGATCAGATGCCAAATCATGGATATATGTTTGTGCTAGATATGTTTTTATAGTCTTCTGCTGTAGTAACCTTGTATGTTTGACAGTTTAGTGGGTTATGTTTTCACTTCACAACATTAACAGAATCTAAAATGTAATTTGTATGTAATAAGGAGAAGAAAACCAATAGTTTTCTTTACTTCTCAACTTTTATGTATAATGATTGTGACTATATATGTACATGTGTAGCTAACTTTGTATAATGGTGACATATAGGCCCATGGGGCCGGGTGTTATCTTGTTCTTTAATGTCTCATTTACTGATGTATATAACACATGCCACGGTAATAAACAATTTACTTACTTACTTACTTACTTACTTACTTCATTGAACACAGCTTTTATTTAGGTATGCTTGTAACAAATAATACAAAATCTCTTTTTTCCAAAAATGCAATACACCTTTCCCACTTGCAGAGCAACAATTTTTCAACTATTTTCTTCTATGCTACCTTTATTAACATAGACTTTCCATATTTTTGTCTGAATTTCTGCTGCAGGTTTGTATGTGGGAAAGGGAGTCATTGAGGATTTCGTATTGACCTGTTGCCTTCTATTCCTACAGGGGTACTTTTATTTTTGTTATTTAACCAATGTGAAATACATCAGTTAATTGTTCCTGGTAATATGTACAGCAACTAGTGGTTTATTTGCTTAACCTTTTCCCACATATAATGATTGAATGCTATAATTTCTCCTTTTGTCGCAATGTTTTCAAAGGCTGTCTGCTGCAGAGGCGTCAAAATAAGTTGAAATGAATGTTTCGTATTTCAACATAATTCATGTGAGACAGTGAGAGGTATTGAAGATATGTATAGACTATAAGATTTTCAAATTTGTAATTTTTCCTAAAAAAATTATTAAAGGGAGATAATTCAATGTAAAATTATCGAAAAAACAAAGCCAACAGTGTTTTGTTTTGTTTAATTCAACAACCAATTTAACAAGTTATTGATATGAGAAATATTGAAAAAATTCTCCACTAGAAAGCTTTTAATTTTTAATTGTTTTTTTGTTGGGCTATTATTAAAAAAAATCATAAAGGGAGATAATCTAATGTAAAACTTAACTAGTAACCATTGTTTTTATGCTTCATAAAACAGAACCCTTATAACCAGTTTTTCATATTACAAGTTTTTAAAAAAATACTGCCGTAAGAGATATTTAATTCAAAATTGTATTTTACCTTGGCTAATTTTATGAAAAAAATCATAAAGGGAGATAATTTAATAGGAAATATCTCTGTAATTAGCACTGCGACCTATATTTTATTTCATTCAACAACCCTTATAATAACGTGTTCATATGAAAAGTATTAAACAAATCTGTCCACTATAATGTTTTAAATTCCAACTTTTTTATTGTACTCGTGTTCAATTTTATACAAATTTGATCATGGAAGCCATCTTGAATTATTGTTTATAAAGTGTTAAAATAGAAAACAAATTAAAATTGGTTAATATTGATGAAGTTGACACATTGATGATTCCTGTTATATGAAATAAAAACATGTTGATATATAAATATGTGTGTTTGTGTTCACTGGTATGAAATAGTGTTGTTTCTCTACATTCCGTTAAATTTCCTTAAAATGAGTACATATATGGGTTTTAAAACAGTGCATAAGCAAAGAAACTAGATCCGCGACCCATTGTTTTGAATGTTGTTTTGAGTTAGTCTTTGAGTAAGGAAGCTCTGGACAAAATTTAAGAAAATTCTGTCTATTGGAAAAATTCAGAGGATACGCCTTTAAAACCTCAAAAAAGAGGCGTTCATCTAGATCATCGTCACTATATAGTTTCGGAAAAAGAATTGATCAAATTCACCACTGTTGATTACGACTTGGTTGTAGCTATCTGAACTATGGCCTTTTCCGAATAAAAAACAACAACCTAATGCCATCTCCGATTTGTGAAAGCGGAGCTTCGAAGACAGCCTTGCATTAATTGCTAAGTAACAGGCCAAAGATATCACCCCTTACGTGAGCCATAATTCAATGACCTCCCGTGTCATACACTAGTCGAAAACAATAGTGTTGTATTCCAGCGTTTTCAGAACTGGCAAAAAATATCAACTTAAAATTACATAGTCTCGTATATGCAATAGTGAGTTTAGAATCAAAAGCACTGTCTTTATTTATATTTTGAAGACTGAATTGTGACAATATGAGAAGGATTAGGAAACCCCGGCGCGCCATTCGCTTTGCGACTTTGGAAATGGAAAAATGCCCAATGCGAAATTCTTTTTGCTAAAACTTAGAACATACTTACCTTTTTCAAACTGTATGATTCTTTCCAATAGATGCTGTTATTTCCTTACTATTGTAGCCTTTTCGGAAGTACGATACTGTAAAGGCTTCAAAGCCTTTCGTATCGTTCGTCTTGGATATTTCACGGAAGGATTCTTTGTATTACAAGCATTCGGTAATCGCTAGGTAGTTTGAACTGGAAATAGGCCTTTTCCATAAACATTCTCAGATTAAACATATAACCTTTTCCATAACAACGTATTTAGCAAAAAGAATTTCTCATATTAGCGTTAAAAGCATCAAACAATCCGCAAAATGCATTTCGCAATTCGCGATACGTTTGGCGCGTCGGCTTTCTATGGAAGGAAGCTGTTCAAAAGAAACCGATTGTTTACAAATTTATAGAATCTATTTTCTGTAAACAAATTAAATGACATTGGCTTTTTGTTTTAATACTATTGCTTTTATTGTTTTTGACAACGTCATTAAATCAAAATAGAAATAGCGAATCGAATTGTGTGCAATATGGATAAGATAACGGTTGATAATTATTCCATACACGACTTGTACGATTATAAGGATAAGGATATATTTGTAATCCAATACCCATCCGCCCACATTGTGGGCGTCTTACCCCTTAACGGCTTAACCGTCCTGATTAAAACGTATATGAATGTTAATGTCGCTGTCACATCACGATTGATTCAGACAATGGACATTATATACATGTATGTATATCTCATTGCCTATGTAAACTCCAGAATTTACCGTTGGTATAAAGTACATGTATTATCATGATATCAGTGATTTGTTTTATATAACATTCGCATGTCCTCTTAGTATTTCTGCTTCCTACAAAGTTTCATAGATTTTGAATTAGTAAACATATCTGATACAAGCTGATAAAAGGTGCATCTCTTTCCTTGGAATGTCTCGTCATGTTACAATAATAGGGGCATTGGCACGCTATTTATATTACTAATAAATGTTTATCCTATTAAATATAATAGGATATACAATTTGTATTCTATCTGTTTCCATGTTTTATTTAAAGGTGTGTGATACCCCTATGATAATTAAATTAATAACAGTAAGTAGTGAGTATGGTCAGTTGTAAATAATCCATCAAGCTTTAGGCTCGTTATTTACTGATTGTAATCACAAAGGGAGCAGTTATGCGCCAGTTCAATTGAATACTATTATTTAGAAGCAGGTATTTACTTCAGAGCAGAAACTATATTACGATCTAGCAGAAACAAAAGCTACACTTTCACAATAAAGTTGACTTCCTGTGTTCAAGCTCAGCATATACGCGACATACAGCCATATGATGTATGCACAAGCTTCTAAGAAGGTAATGTACGCGATTCTATGGTTTATAATTTTCCATTATGATTCCAATACATATGAGAGGAAAATGGAAACTTTGTCTATTAGTATAATATGGAAAAGGCATAGCCTCAAAACGAGCACAAAACAGAACAGAACAAGATATTACATAATACTATTAAACAGAAGAAACATATCAATAACCTTTCAATTATTTTTACAAATCAGAACAGTTACATTTTATCAAAGAGCTCTTTAATCTCTATGACCAGGGCCTTTTGTATAATCCATGCTCAATCCTGAAGGATATTTGTAGTAAGTCACAAAATAAGCTCTCTGGGTCACTAAAACAGAAAGGAGTTGCTCTGAATCTAAACAACTTATTGTTTCATCTAAAGCGATCCAAACATCCACCTTTATCGCTCTAAAGACTTACCTGCTAGACTGTCAGATGACAGATACAATGTAATCTGCAGTATCTAGAATATAGTTCCAACGTTTTACATTGAAGTTTTAAAACCAGCACAAATTGAGACATGACTAGAGGGGACTATATAAAAAAGTTCCAACTCTGATCATATCCCGGGTCGTGAAAGTTCATGGTGTTGGCAAGTCTTTTCTCCACTGATCATCCTTCAGATCCCGGATGTGGTCGGATGGATGTCTCCTCTAAATTGTCAGATACTCCAAACTCTCAATGTTAAACTACTGTTTTAGTTATTATAAGATGAAATGGAATGTTTAATTTTTACACAAATAATATAATTATATATTGCACTTGTTAATTGATTGTTGGGATGGGTCCACTGGGACATGTCTGTTTTGAACAACATACTTGTCTTAGTGGAAGCATCTCTACAATGGTCAAATCACTGTTGTTTACAATTTTAAGCCATGGGAAAATCACATTCCAAAGTGATGACATCATCATATCTATTTCCCTCATAGCGTTTTACTAACAACTCTATTTTTGGTCTAATAAATCATAGAATACAAATTTTTATAGCGGTATATGTCCCAGTATAACCTAATACACCTATTATGGATGAATTCTCCAACAATTTTTCAATCTATTTTTACCTTTGTTATATTCTCCCATCTGAAAAATGTAATACATTGTATGGGGTTGACAAGGTATATTTATTAACCTACCTCTACAGCAATTTTAATCCTGATGTAATTTTAAATCCATTTATATACACTTAACTCCAACAGGAATTCGCTGTGGCCCCATAGTTTGCAGTTTCCGTGATATAACTGCAATATTGTTGAAAACTATGTAAAATCCCTAACAAAAACAAAACATTATTGTATGCATTTAACTTAAACATTATTTCAGTTGTATCATAGAAACTGTTTGCTTATTCATGATGCCTCGATAAATGAACCAGTACTTGGCTAGTAAATGTACCTTGCCATGACCAAAAACCATCTACGGATCGAACCCAGGGATGCCTGGTTCCACAATATAGACACAAAACCACAGACCAAATTACTAATCTTATATTATGTAATCATCTGCCTTGCTTCAGTTTATTTCATTTTCATTTTGTGAACACCTAAGTATAATTTTGATTTTTTTTTTTTAGTTTGTTAGCAATCAATATCTTAAGTTATGATGCCCAGCCTTGCCACATGTAGGCGAACTCTAGTGACCTAGATTTTAAACCGACATGACCTATTTTTAGAAATTGGTCTAGCTATTGACAAGACAAACTGTCTAACAAAGTGTCAAGCTGCTGATGCAAATAATGCAGTCTGTAGTATTAAAAATATTTTTCTCAAATTTAGCCTATTGACCTAGATTTTGACAGAACATGACCTTCACTAAAACTTAGAAACTCATAAAGAAATCTATTAAAAATGTGGTTTCCACAATATTCACAAAGTTTTCCATTAATTTGGCGAAGTGACCTAGTTTTGGACCCGACATGATTCATTTTCAAACTTTGCCTAGATATCAGCAAGAAAAAGATTAATTTGGCATAGAAACCTAGTTCTTGACCGGACATGACCTACTGGTATATATTCGAACATAGACTAGATATCATCAAGGCAGTTATTCTAATAAAGTTTCAATATATGCGGATTGTTCAAATTAAAAATGCAGCCTCCAGAGTGTTCACAAGATTTCCCTTCAATTTCACCTTGAGACCTAGTTTTTGACCTCGCATGATCCAGTTTTGAACTTGGGAAAGATTTGAAAGAGATAAATGTTCTGATTAAACATTCAATACAATTGGATGCCAAATGTTGCCTGTAGAGTGTTCACAAGGCGATTGGTGTTGATGCCCGACAAATGGACAAAATGTGATCACCAGGAGCACTTTGTGCTCAGGTGAGCTAAATAAAACTAGAATGGAGTGCTCCCTGGAGCATGTGTGTCACCTGCCGGGGCCTTGTCAGTAAAATTTAAATTTTTGACAGAAAAGGGGCAATAACTCTGATATAAAAAATATTTGGATTATCCCCCTTTTGTGAACCAATCACACACATTGATATAAACATTTATCAGAAGTTTCAATGTAATCCTTTGAGTAGAAAAAAAGTTATTTGAAAACGTGATGAAAAAGTGTGACGGACAGACGACAGACAGACAGCGGACAAAAAAAAAAGTAATCCCTAAGTGCCTACCATTCTAGGCAGGTGACACAATAAAATGCTTAATTTAAACAATTTAATTTGATTTAAACAAAATGTTTGAAAATAACTGTAAATTAGCTCTTATACCTCTCCCATGTACAACACATATGCAGCAGAAGGTTTAATTCCTAGACAAAATTGAAAACACTTTGGCAAACGTAGAAATTGCTTGGTTAGAACAATTTCTGCTTTTTTCATAATGTTTTCAAAAGTGGTCAGCTGCAGAGTTGTCAGAAAACGTATATATATTTATTCAAATTTCTCAGATGTAGAGACTGTAAATTTAATCTAATCACTGTCTGATATGTTAATGTTGTGTTGTATCTAACCATACAGATGCACAGGCTACTATTAATCTAAACTAATGTCATCATATGTAACTATAGAAACTGTATTTAAATTTTACTGCAAAGACTTCAAAATGGTACAAATGGCTTTCCCTTAAAAATTGTTGATAGCAGGTTAAAACACCCTACAAACAAGCACGGTAATGAAATTAATATGTAAAGTAAAATTCAGACATTAATTAAAAAAACAATTGAACCCATATTCAATACAGAAGCAAATATTCACTACCTTGTATATTTATAAACATGTGGATTACTTTGATAACTGAAATAACCTATTTTGGTTGCTTCAGTCATTATCCATGTTTGGAAAACACAATTCGTTAACTTCAATTTTCAGAGCTCAAGAAATGGCATATTTTGCATGTTATTAAAGCCGTATTTCACATCCTAATGCTAATGTTACAGCTAAATTACTCAAAAGAATCATCAGAGTGAGACCAATCTTTGAGTAGTTACTGTACCCACAACATAGGATTAAATGAGTGCTAACTGAGATATTGTGGAAGCAATTAAGACCTGCTTACTCTTCCTTACATAGTTCTTTGGCTGTTGCAGTCAATTTTGTATGCAGGGCTAAACTCAGGCAATAAAAGAAGAAATGTCCATAACAATGCTGAATGGGAACATCCTTGACTGGATATAAAGTCAATACATTGTGGAGTTATAAAAAAAGCCATTGAATTTGGATATGGTGAGGCATGCTTGGAACTAATTAGTGTTATGTAAGTGAACAAACATAATACAAAGAAACGCAAAAACTGACACTTAATCGGTAAGATTGTAGATCAGGCAGGCCAAATGTCAAAGTTCTTGTCACCATTTCATTTTCAATGTATGGAGAAAGCAGATAAACCAGCCAGCTGTGACGTTTGAGTAGAAGTGTAACCAAACAATGTCAGGGCGAAAAACTAACAAGACCTAATGACAGGATGTCTTTTTATTATCGTAAAAAGCTGAATTAAAAAACCCCATAAAATTCACTACTTGTTGGATTGACTTGTCATTGGTTCAAACCTGTGCAACTTGGATTGGATATATAAGTGAATTGACTCTGACACAGATCTGTCAATGCATTTCCATCGATGGACCCAACAATTAATCACTAATAATTAATCAGCTAATCCATTGGTTAAATGAATATGATTATAAATTGGTATGAACAAAATATACAGAAATCTAATCTTTATACATAATTAAATAACAATTACACAATCAATGTGATGCAAAATTACATCATATATGAACAGAGAATATCATCAGTGGTTTAAATTAAATTTACTTATCAGAAAAGCAGATAAATAAAAGACGACATACACTGTAGACAACTTCACATATGACTATGAGTGCGATACACATTTGGAACGCAATCCAGGTTTCATTTTAGGCAACAAAAAGCAATGAAAATGTCTGACATAATAAGAATGTTGCAAGGTGCTTACTATATACTATAGTACTATACTATATGTATAATTGCGATTGTGAGGTTGCAGCCCAAACTTGCCTTATGGCCCAGCAAAACACTCCTAATCTGCACAATTTGGTTTGGTTTGGTTTCAAACAAATAGTCACTCTAACCAGAGACATATAAACATGTGTGTTTATATGTCTCTGCTCTAACCAGAACCTTGTAAAATGTTAACAAGATCTAACGTTTCGCCCCAATATGGTTTTGTGACAAGTAGACATATGAAAGTAATATAAAAGACCTGTGACAAACTTATCTCCTAGAACGAAAAGAACATTCTCAATTTTCCCTGTCACTTGTTTCATAAAGGCCATTGAAATCATTTAGCAGCCGCCCACCTGCTTCCTTTAATCATCACGCCATTTGCATACAAATAGTTTGTGAAATGTGGGCCGTGACAGGTTTGCTGACAGGTTTGCTGACAGGTTTGGGCAAGCCACTTTTCGCATGCATGACTTTTCGTAAAATCGCTGTTGCCATCAAATGTTTATCAAACCACCAACGTTTATCAAACCACCAACTATTATCAAATATCGTTATCAAACCACCAACGCTGCAGGCGATAGATAAGAGTAGGTCACGTGACCGTTAAACCTCGAGATTTAGACCTATCACTATCGAGAATGCGTACTACATCCCCAGATATGACACTCGATCACGCCTTCAAGCCAATTAATACTATTCAAGGAGTTTAGGGGAAAATAATTTCAATAAACAACTTAATAAAAAACTAGGATATGATTAAAGAATGTCCCTATTTTAATTTAACTGTTCAAAGATTGTGTTTGTGTTTACACGAATCCATAGGAAATTCTTTTTTAATTGCCGATTTTTTACCATAAAGATCTATCAAATTCAGTCAGCTGTCAAAAAATACTTACCTATAAAATTTAATTACATTTTTGTCCATTTTAATTAATTTCTTTTTAAGAAGATAAAAAAATAATGAAGACTAAAGTAGAAAATACATATTGTAATTTTTAAGAAAAAATGGTCTGGCTCCAGTTTGGCTCCAATGTCTTGAAAATGGCACCAACTTTTTGAATTTGGCGAAAGTGTTGGCGCAAAAAAAAAATGAGCCAGTCTGATTACGTTAACGCATGTCATTTAATTTAAAAAGTTACTTACAAACATGTAGTTTAAGATAGGAAAAACCAAATGAGTGACTTTGACTTAAACATACTTAGAACATCGAAGGAATATTTTTCATTTTTCAACCATTATAAAAAAAATGGTTGGGGGGCTGGTACCTGACATTACCTCAGATAGCTTACTACAACCAAAACAGCATGGACTAATCAAAATACCTAAACTATTTATTAATGTTAACGTCTCCAACATAGTTAACAAATCTGTACCTACTACTTACACTGACCTATACAAAAACGCATTATGTAGACTGAAGCCACCTTACTTAACCCTTTTTATATAAATGACCGATGCTCTGCAAAAAACAATCACAATGCATTTTTTATCAGTGTACAATCAAGATCAGCCAGCACAACAATTCAGCATGATCTTATCTACACTATTCACCAATTACTCATAAGATAACTGATGAAACTTCTGTAAAGCAGTTTGTATCTATTTGGATCTTTTATAATGGAAATCCTTGCAGGTCATTTCCTGCAGGTGTTTTGAGTATGCTGTGGTAAGGTTTTCTTGACCACGGCTTTAAACAAATGTCTGAATTTCTATTTATTGAGCTATACTGCTTTATAAGAATGACTATTTCATAAATATGTTTCTTAATCAATGGTGTTAAGAATGTATGTCTAATTCAGACAGACTTTCTTATTTTTAATGATAGTTTTATTAAAATAAAATTACACAAATTAAATAATAAGGAAAAAACTTTTAGACAACGTTACAATAAAACCTAGTTTTTAAGTACAAGACATGTTTAATTATTATAATATTCCTCAATTGTTGCTACTAGTTGGCCTGGGGCTTTAGTAAAACGATTTTTTCGGAGTTGGCAGCCTGCCAATTGTTGTTAACACCAAACAACGCATTTTAAAGTGAGATTGCGCGAATAAAATAGTTCATCATGGATTCATCAAAACTGCATTTAAAAGGTTAAGATCTCCCAAATCAATATCATTACAATGTTGTTGGAACATCAGTCAAAAACTTAACGCGTGAATACTCCAATATAAGTTTAACAAATGCTTTATAAATTAATGCGCCGAGAGGTCAAATATGGAAGCTTATTAACATTCGCGAAGAGGAACGGAAAAGTACAAAGAAATCGCGTGAAATAATCAGAGGGGGATTAATCGGGCGACTAAGGATTAATGCTAACAAAGAAGTAACGTGTCAAATGCAGTGGCGGATTTAGCGGGGGACGGTATGGCCCGTGCCCGACTCCCCTCCCCCACGACACCCGGACCCGGACGGGCATCATACATATCGGGTAAGCACCGGGCCAAATTTGGCGCTTAGAGCTCGGCCCGAAATCGGGCTGACATTGACCGGGGACAGGTCGGCGACTGGCGGACCAACGACTGTGGCTCGCATGTTATAAAAGCCGGCTCATCGCATCATTCACCAGATTATCCAGTCATGCTCTTCACTGAAGGTAGCAATTTAACAATCAGTTCATCACAAAAGTGTCAGAGTAACAGTTCAACAAATTGCCCTAGAAAAGAAGGGAGGACTGAAGGAGAGTTAGAGGGTGAGTGGAAGCTAAGTGAATGAGACCATGCCTCTCCTCTTCAGCCACCAATGCACCAATAATTAAGTTGTAGCGGTAGCGTGCAAACGCAAAATTCTCCCTTAACCCGGCGACCCGATCGCGCTGTGCAGGCGCCCTTATGCGCTGTGGAGGTATCAACGGCATTCTCGATAAAATGTTTGTCTTAATGATATCTAAGTCAAGTTCGAATATGGGTCAGAAGCTAGGTCACTATGCCAAATTGAAGGAAAATCTTGTTAACATTTTAGAGGCTGCATTTTTAACTTGACCATGTTAAGACTGTATCAGAATGTTTGTCTTGATGATATATAGACCAAGTTTGAATATTGGTCATGTCTATTAAAAAACTAGGTGACTAGGCTTAATTTTAAGAAAATCAACACTGTAGAAGCCACAAAACACTGGATGTTGCATTTTGAATCTTTGTCAGAATAATTGTCTTGATGGGTTTTGCATTTTTCAATCACTTTCTCCAAGTCTATTACAAGGTTTAGATAATTATTTCTACTTGATGGAATGTTATTTAATATTGACATATTTCTCAATATAATAAGGCAGAAACTTCAAAATATTCTTCTTAACCTGCTGTCAAATTTTCCTTTGTTTTCTTAACGTCTTAAATGCGTATACTTATGAGCTTTTAACTCAGGTTAGCGATATAGCGCCAACAAGGTCCTCATGTTTTCAAATTTGCAGTTTCATAATATTCATTTTTTTATATGATCTTTCAACTTCTTAACAATTAAGTGCAATTCCACATACAAATCAGGCAAACGGTGCTACATAGGGGTCAACGGATTTGGAGTAAATTTGTCACACAGCTGTGTGTCCAATTAAACAACCTTATATTCATTTTTGAAAACAAATTCACCTAGTTGCTATGGCAACCAAAAATATGTCAAAAAAAGGGTAATTTTTGGCCAAAAGGGGCTTCCTCGCATCCAAATATAAGACCAACAACAGTAATGACATGAAGAAAATCTTTATGACAGGAAAGGATAGCATGTACCCTTCATAATTACATAATAACTTAAAGCAAATAGTATTTATGAATAGTATTTATAAATATTATTGAAAAAGCAAATTTTGATATATTTCGATCCCTTTTTTTCTATATTTCAGATAAATAAAGGTTTAAATTAATACCGGCAGTGGATAGAAACACCTTTAATATGTTGAAATTGAACAAAATAAAAAAAGTGGCAAAATATGACAGTCAAAAAGGGAGCTAACTCCATTTTTGCTCATTTTCAACATAAATGTTCACAGTATAGGCAGCTTGATATGGAAAATTGATTACTACAATCTCATGAGTCATATTCTACAGAACAAGAATCAAATTTAAAACAACTCTGACCTTTTCTTTTGACAGAAATATTTCACATTGAAAAGGGTGATAACTCTTAAATAAGACAAAATAGAGATTTTTGCCAATTTTCAACACAAATTCTTCTGTTAAAACAATATTCATATCAAACAATGCTTACCAACATCTTTTAAGTCAATTACTACACATTGAAATTCCTATTTTTGAAAAGACTTTGCCTTTCGTTTATATTTGTTTTTTTCACTTTGTAAAGGGAGATAACTGTTAATTTCGACTAAATTGCCATTTCTGTCCATTTTCAACTTAAATGTTCACTTATAAAGCAACTTTATATGGAACAATGATTACTACCATCTAATAAGTTATATTCTGCAGATCAAGAATCAAATCGAAACAACTCTGGCTGTTTTGTAAGACAGAAATATTTCACATTGAAAAGGGAGATAACTCTTAAATTTAACAAAATAGAGATTTCAACAAAAATTTCACTTAAAAACTAACTATCAAACAATGCTTACCAACATCTAATAATGCATCTTCTACAGAAAAAGAATACAATTTAACATAGCTCTGGCTTTTTAACAGAAACCTTTCACGTTGAAAAGAGAGATATCACTAAAATTTCACAAAATCGCAAATTTCTGCCCATTTTCAACAAAGAATTTCAAAAAAAATAAATCAAAGTTGATATGGAACAGTGAATACTTTCAACTAATAAGACCTATTTTACCGAACAAAAATAAAATATATGAAACAGTATCCCGTTCCCACATACAACACATTTGCAGCAGACGACTTTGAATATATTAAACTAAAAATAGGGAAAATCTCTTTAAAATGAAGATATAATTACTGGAAAAAGTTGAAAACATTATGACAAAAGAAGAAATTGCTCGTCATAATACCGAAATGTGATTACTTTCAACTTATCAGACTTATTATACAGAACAAAATTCAAATAGGAATTAGGAAATTGTCTATTTTGTTTATCCCTTTCCCATATTCAACAAATTTGCAGACTAAAAAAAGATATAATAACTGAAAAAAGTTGGAAATATTACGGAAATTGCCTGTCATGTTTTCAAATTCATCTTCTGTAGAGAAGTCTTAAGTTAAATTTTATAAAATTGCTATTTTTCCATATTTCGACAGAACTTTTAGTAAAAAACGAAACTTGATAACACACAGTTATTGCATATAATAATTCATATTCTATACTATAGATATGCAGTAAACATCTATTGAATGAAATTCATTACAACTATTCATTAATGTTGTCCTCGGCATGAAAAGGGAAATAGATACCTTTAACAAGAATGCCATTTGTGTACATTTTTAACATCAATTACAATTGAAATCCAATTGAAATCCAATCATGATGACGAAAAAGACGATTTTTATCTATTAAATTACATCCTACAGAACAAAATTTTTTTTTTTTAAAGAAAATATGCCTACTATTAAACAGAAATAATTCATGTAAAAAAGGGAGTTAATCTCCAATTTGATAAAATTAACTTGCTATTTCAGACTATTTTCAACATGAATTTTCATTATCAAAATTATCCATCAAATCATGATTAGTGTTGACATTTATTCGTTTATTGGCTACACAACCAGAAACATATATGAATTCTTAGAAAACATCAAAACCATCTCTGAAGACAAGAAGAATGAAGTGAGAATATTCTTCATTTGAACAACATTTAATTTTAACATATACAACGTCAATTCATATTCAAATCCCTTCTTTGTACAATTTTTAAATATAATTATTTTATCATTAACCCCTTTTCATTATGAGCATGATTTTCCGCATTTGTTAATTTAGTTCATACAGAACAAAATTCAATCAACAACAATGTCTCTAGAGCTTAACAAAAATAAATCCCATTGAAAAGGCAGATTTTAATTTAGTTTGACTAAACTGCCACTTCTTTTTTCAACAAGAGGGCCATGAGGCCCTGGAATCGCTCACCTGAGAATGGGCTATTTAAGACTTAACTCTTTCAGCGCTAATGGCAATGTAATCAGGACAAACTTTATGACAACATTTCAAGCTGCTCAAGTCAAAAATGCGATCTCTATAATGGTAAGTAGATTGTTCTACAATTTGACCTGACCTGATCTATATTCGAACTTACCCTAGATATTATCAAGACAAATATTCTGAAAAAGTTTCAACATGCTTAAGCAAAAAATGCGGCTTCCAGAGTGTTAAAATGATTGTTTTTTACTTTGGCCTAGTGACCTAGTTTTTGACAGGACATGACCCATATTCGAACTTTGCCTAGATATCATCAGGACAAACTTTTCGATAAAGTTTCAACAAGCTCACGTTCAAAATGCGGTTTCAAGAGTGTTAACAAGATTGTCCTTAAATTTGGCCTAGTGACCTAGTTTTTAACCCGACATAACATATATTCAAACTTGAATTACATACCATCAAGAAAAACATTCTGATTAAGTTTCAACATGCTCAAGTTGAAAATGTGGCCTCCAGAGTGTTAACAAGATTTCCCTTCAATTTGACCTAGTGACCTAGTTTTAACCTCATATGGCCCAGTTTCGAACTTGTCCAAGATTTGATGGAGATGAATGTTCTGATAATCTTTCATGAAGATTGGATGCAAATTGTAGCCTGTTTAGTGTTAACAAGCACACATGTTGACGACGGACAACGCACGACGGCCGGACGCCGGACAAAATGTGATCACAATAGCTCACCTTGCACTTCGTGCATAGGTGAGCTAAAAAGATAAACCCTTTCCCACATACAGAGGCATGTTGATGACTATTAAAATTATTGTGGCAAAAAAAAAATGCTCATAATGTGCAAATTCTACTTTTGCGATAATGCTTTCAACTTGATTTTATACTTGTCCAATCATTTATAGAAGGTTCCCATATGTATTACAAAATGTTTCAGGTGCTGCACACTTGTTGTGTGTGGGAAAGGGTTAAACAACTATATTGTTATGTCTATTGTGTCTATATGTGTATTGAAGACTCTTCAATTTGACAACATTGCCATTTTCAACATGTAGAAAATAATATAACTAAAAGATTGAGAGATAATGTTTTATGCTAACAACTATCATTGGAAGAAATTTCAATTTGACAATAATAAAGACTTTTATAAATACTACATTTACTACTAATTTTCACAAGGAAACCAACTAAAAAAATCATGATCTTCAGCCTTAAATTACCTGTTACCAGTAATTGTTCACTTTTGACATTCTGTACTGCAGGCTATTCTGGTATAAAATGTACTGGGTAGAGAAATTGTTCAAAATTATAAACACCTTCTTTCACCACAATATTTTCAATTGTTTATCAAAATGAAGCTTTCAGATGTTCTGATGTTATCATTATTTCCTAAGAATTTTTCATAGAAGATGACTCTCTTAAATAAATTGTATCATCTAAACAGTTTAATCACTTGGGAAGGGGAATATGCCCATTTACAATGCCAATTGCCAATATATAACCATACAACACAGTTAAATATTATTACAATTAATAGCTCAGTCTTACAGAACATATACTTGGAATAATACAGCTTTTGCAGTGTTTAAATGTGTTGATATTATTTCAGGAAATATGTTATTAGTTTTTTGTTTTGCTTGGGTTTGACGCAACTTTCAACCATTATTTCAGTTATATCACGGCGACAGTTCACTTATTTATGATCCCTGGGTAAACAAACCAGTACTAGGCTAGAAAATGTGCCTTGCACAAGGGCACTCCACCATGACCGTAGTGCCACGACTGGGGATCGAACCCAGGACACCCGGTTTCAAATCCCCGACGCTAACCACGGCAGATTCCTCGAAATTAGTTAAACAACTGTTGTTGACATTTCAAGCAGATGGTGTTGTCAACTTTGAAAATATTAATTTAAAAGAAGGATTTGCTGCATACAGGACATTTCTACATTGCTGACAAGGCTTTCAACCCTATACGAAAGGTTTACTTCAATTTTCAAAATGTAGAACTGTATGATTTCTTGCTATCAGACGGAATTTCATGTTTAACTGGCCAAGTCTTCATTATTATTTCTAGCAGTCATTGAAATTGACTTTTTAAACTAATTTGTATCCAAATAGTTTTTAACTTGACATTCTCCAACAGTAAATGTTCAGAGTGAATAAAATACTTTCTGTATTTGCTCTTCGATCATCTTACTAGAGTACATAATATTCATTTGGGCTTGAGAATGCTGAAATAAATAAAAATAAAAAGTAATTGCATTTAGTATCAAGTCCCTCTTTTACCCTTTACCACATGCAAACACCTATTAACACATCTGCAAACAGTATTTCATGATCAGCAATTTCTCTTTTTGCCACAATGATTTCAACTCTATCCAAATATTATGCTTTCATTTTCAGAGAAATTCCTTATTCCTGCTAGATGATGTCAGTCATCTGCTGCAGGTTACCTTTAACTGGGAAAGGGTTGACCAAATATATTTATATATTAATTTTTGTATTTGACATACTGACATATTTGTGAAACACTGTGGGGGAAAACGCAATTACGTATGAAGGATGTTGAAAGTTGAAACATACTTAATAACAAAAATATAAAAATAGGAATCCCATGTGGCCACGTGTTTATCTTTCGAGATTGGAGAACAGGTCATCTCAGGTTCCATTCCCATTTGCAAAAGTTATAGTAGAGTGCTCTTTCAGTTTGGCAAGGCAACATGTCTAGCCTTGTATTGGTTTGCTATCCTGAGATCACAAAATAAATGTACTGTCGCCATGCTATAACTGAAACAATGTGATGAAACAGCATTAAAGTTTAAAAACCCATTTAAACCTTAGTATGGAAAATAGTTTGTGACCCCTAAATAAGCTTATTTGTATAATAAAAGTTATAAGTTAAAATTACATCTCAAATAATATGTTACCTGAAGAAAACTTTGTATATTTCATATGGTTCCTCATCATCAATTAACCTTGGTATCGAGACCGTATTAGGCTTCTGCCTCTCTGGTCCTTTTTAGATTTTTGTTAACTTGTGCCACACATTTCCTGCAAAGAATATATGCATTTTGTAAAACAAATTATTAAAAACCCACAGGCCTTTGCAGGACACCCTATCTCCAGCTGGGGGTTTAGCTGGGGGCTTGATTGTAAATCTTAAATATATGTCATTTGTTGTCACTGCAAGTGCAAGATAAAATTGAGATATTATAAAATAATTACTAGATCTAGCACTATGTTTTGCAGACACACTCAGAAATCTGAGTTATAACACAAACATATACAGTATGACACTAAATGAAGAATATGATTATTTGAGCTATTTATCATTTATTCACAAATATTTCAAAAGCAGTCTGATGCAGAAAGTGTCAGAAGTTATATGTATCAGAGAAGGGGTTAAAACATTTTCTCAACTGACAATGACTACAACTTCATGTTTCCAAATTGTTTTCAAATTGGGCAAACAAATTTTATCACTGCTGTACTAGGCATTTCTTTAGAATATTCTTTAACATTTTGGAAAAATATCTGAAATTCAAATAAGATCCAGCAATGAACTTGGTTTTATTAAAATGGGTAGGGGTTACGATAAAAATGAAATTGTCACCGATATAGGCCAGTCACCGAAACAGTGGAGTACGATAAAATTACCATTTTGATACTAACCGTGTTTTCCGACTCCAAATCAAACAATTCTAGAGCTGACAACATGCAGTGACGATGACATGCTTTTGTTTCGGGAGGAGTCATCAAAAAGACCATTATTCCGATATGATTTTAATTCTTGACAAACAGAAAATCGTTCCTGGTATCACATCCGCAAAATGCAACTCTCAGTAAAGCGGACTGTTCATTTTCAAGACTGCTTTCGTCAGATCACATACGTGTATATTGTTCAGCATTATGTGTTCTGTCTGTTTGCTTTATTCTGTGCGATCTTTCAGTTTGAAATTGAATATCATAAGTGTTGACACTGAGTAAACACACTTCGTCAAGGGTGCCGCCATGTTTGAATAACGGAGAAATACGAACGAGACCGGCTAATTCCGTGAACACGGTTTAACACGAACAACTATAAGGACAATTCCGCCACTTTCCGAAAAGTACCGAATTCGCACTCGGTGAAAAATTGTCGTTTTTTAAATTCAATATAATTTAAATATTTCAAGGGCTCAGAGTTATTTTTTTAAAGAAAGTATTAATTCAATCACTCCTTATTCAAAAAATGGTATAGTACAGTTATAACCTCGCTGCCTTTAGATGTTATTTGTATTTCAAAAGGGTCATATTTCTTTGAAACAAAGAAGGAATTGTGATTTGATTACAAAAGACAAAAAGCTTATTTTTTCACAAATTTATTGTAAATTGTCACCTGATACTTGGCAGTTACATTTTTATGTATATAAGTAACGAAATAAAACAGAAACCATTCAAATTGGAGAGAACCCATGTAGCACCAAATTTCAAATTTGCTTGATTCTTAGGTAGAAGTGTACTTAAAACATAAACATATGCTGCAATTATTATTATTTCCTTTCACATTTTCCCTACTTCTCCAACCTTCCTGCAGCCCACAGGCCGTCAGCACAGCAGTGCTTTGATTTTTAATTTCGGTTTTAAACAAGTATTTGTGATGATAGTTAAGCTCACCTGAACACCTACTTAAAGTGTGTGATTATCCTGTTTCCTTGCATCTGGCATCGTTTCAATAATTGGTTATCCATTCAATCTCGAAGTGTTATAAGTATTTTGTAAATCAAAGATAAGATGTAGATATTTCAATGAAATTGAAAGTATAATCGTACACACTATATTATGTGTACAATTATAATTATGTGTGTATGCTTTGACACGAGTGCTCACATATGGCATACGTATTGTGTTTGTATATATACACTCTTATCGTTATAAGGATTTGTTTGGTGGTATGAATGACAGTTTTTAATTGATGATTTGACACATTTTACACATTTTACAGAAAATGAGCCTAAAGGTCAGTTCAAAGAAAGTGAACACAAACATTTGGAAATAAACCCATCCCCATCCGAAACACATAAAACACCTCATATTTATTATAATTCTCAAAATTGATACATCGTTATACTTGCTCCAACTTACTCGTTTATACGGATTATTTATTTTGTTGATCGTTATTTCTGATCATCGTTGTCTATAGTATTCATTACTAGAATTATTTCTAGTTATGTGAGTGTTAATGAGAACTGAAACCGTTGATGTTGTTGTTCTAACCTAAAAGGGTTACATTTTCCTAACGTTAAATACGTCTAAAATAACCCGCAGATATGCCCTAAAATGCACCACAGATGTTCCCAAATTCAACAAGAAATATCTTTAAAAAGATAAACGGCGATCAATATGAGAAAACACTAAGAAATGGAACATGCGCATATTATTGTTTTTCACTGAAATTTATTTCTTAAGGAAAACAATTAAAGGTAAGTATGCAGAAAATTTCATTTTAAAACTTCTCTTATAAGTGCCTCTCGTAGAATCGCCAACTTAACTATGAACCAATCAAAACGTTTCATTTCCTTTATTTCTGCAAACATTATTCATTAAATACAACATTTTATTGGTCTACAATCTAGATCATTTGTTTAACATCTAGGTGAAAACCCACGTTAGTCAGCTATCGCCGAAAAAATATCAGGACTCCCTAGATGGGTGGTAATTTCGTCAGCTGTCCCTGAAAGGTCACTAAACAATATCACATGTACTGTATCTATATTTGTTCCAAATATTTGCGAATGTGTTGCATACAAGAACATATTAACATGTTTTATCATATACACAGAAGAAACTATTATAAAAAAACTAATTGGTTTTGATATCCAAGGTTTTTGTCAAGTATTCACAATTTACAATTTACAAAACATAAACAAATACATATAAGAATGACGTTTAATCCAATGCAATCATTGAAAACATACTTATATGGCTTAACTTTTAATATTTTCCGTATAATTTAACTTCCTGATTTCATACGTCAATACCAAAACTTTCGAAATAGTTTGTATGCACATCGGTCTGGATTATGCCACCATTTCATTGATTATTAAATGTCTGTCACAGGCAAATACTTACATGTCAAGCTTTATCCCATCCTCGGTACCCAGGCTATTCATCAAAAATATTATACACTGGGGAAAATGGCTAATGCACCACGATATTCTCCGTAACTACACTGTAATTGTCGTATCGCACGAGGTTTGTATCATTCGGACAGTCAAGCGGCTGTATTTCAACTAATAAATTATTCATGAGTACGAGATGTTAACAACTAATTTGCACAGGGTATCATATATTTTATGAATAGCCTGGGTACCGAGGATGGCTTTATCAAGGAATATAACAATAGAAAATGATTATATTTTTTAATATATTTGGGATAAAATGGGTTCTACACTACACGGCAAATTACATAAGAAGCAATTTAGAAATAGCATTACGGGAACCAAAATAAGACTTTTATGTCTAATACATCCCACATTTTGTTATTGCTTGCTTGATTGATTGTTGTCGAACTCCGTTTTAGAAATATCACGGCGGTCACAACTGATCGTGTGGTTCTTGGTTTTGTCGCACCAGTCTCCTCCCCAAAAGTCTTCCCAGACCTCTGGATTAAACTTCTCCAGATATGTATTTACATAACCTGTCTGCTAATGACACACACGGAATGGTTCCTGTGGCGAAATTTAGACGTTATTAAGGTTGTAAAGGTTTTCGTGTCTTTGAGTGCACAGTTCAAAACATTGATCTTCAGCGACCAGCAATGAATAAGACCTGTCTGCGCATTCACATTCTCATCAAATGAGCCGTTCTACGAAAAAACTAACAATATGAACTCTGTGTAATGTATCGATCCAGATCAGCCAGCGAAGTCCGAGTCGCACATGTGTCTCAGGGGGATAGAGTTATAGAGTAATGATTCCTGAAACAGAAATACCACAGAAGGCGAAAAGAGTATATCCGGGTTAGCTTAAGCGGCATGCTTAGACCGATCCGGGACGATAATTTACGCAGAGCTCACAATGTTAGATTACTCATGGAACTGCTCAGATTAGGTACTGTTTGCAAATAAAGAGTTCTGATACCGACAATATATGCATTTAAACATACCATTAAGATTATGCCCAAGATGAAATATACATTTTGTTCTCTGTTTGACTTCTTTCGCGAAAAACAGAATTACACCAAAATACACATCTACCAAACGCTATTATAATACAGACAATGGGTTATGACATGACAAAAGTTGCAATATACGATATCATCTCTTTCAATACGAAACATAAAGATCTGTTTAAAATATATTCATTTAAAAATATATAAATGAAAATATTACTCAACCTGAACAAAATATGTATTCATTACAAACAAATGTCTTCAATAAATACATTTGCGTTATAGAACAGTATAAAGGTTATATTACAAAATAGTTGATGCCTTAAACATTGATTGTACAAGTACAAGTAATATTGTGCACGAACTGCCTATTAAAAAATTTAAAGTTAAAGTGTTCGATTGTCAGCAATACGCATTAGGCATATTAGAAATGTTTTCATTTTTGAAGAAAAAACCCATAAATAAGTCTGATTCAAGGAAATACTTTCTGAAGAACCACGCGAGCTTGGTCAGCTATGTGAATTATTGTGTGTGCCGAGCCCTGGTAGCTCAGTCGGTAGCGACGAGAACTGTCAATCCAGAGGTTGTGAGTTCAAAGCCCAGCTTGGCCAACATTCTTTCCGACGTTTGAAAAAAAAAATGATTGACAAGCGTCATTCGTCTTCCATCAATGGGCTAACAGTCTATATGGAAAAGTAGCCAGTTACTTGAAAAGAATGTTGTGTTGAGTTATGTTGTAAGAAATCCAAGAAACACATGAGTAGATGGACTGGCCGCGGTGATATGATTTAAAGTGGTAATAGTTGTGCTTAGTAAGATACATGTCTGTTTCATTTCTTTTTGATAGGATGTCGTCATTATTGGTGAATGTTAAAGGTAACAGGTGTGAGAATTTTTTTTTTTTCACTACCCATGAAGGTTTCTGACATGAAACTGGCAAAATTCAATGGTGGCCGCCATTTTGGATATGTTTAAAATGCGGCCGGTCCGACGTATAAACAGTTTGAAAAATATTGTCGTCTAGTCAATCATTATTAATTCTAAATCGATGTTTAAGGTAATAAAAGAACTGCGTAATTTCTTATGAACTAATAATTTTAAGAAAAAGCGAAAAGTGCGTGGAACTGAGGATGAAATATTTTGTTCAAGTTTGTCAAAATAGCCGACTAGTACCGTACTAAACAAGCTGATCTAGACGCACGCCATTTACAGTAAAGCGATTTACAGACACAACGAAAAATTGCCGTTTGAAGTCTTCAATTTACTGTATACCGAATAATGACGACTTGAGGCGTATCTGGTGAATTATTTAAATAGAAACAACTTCAATGTATCGTCTAAAGTGTTGGTAAGTAGGCCTAACATTATATTGTAGAGATGTCGGCAGTCTTCGCGAAAATCTTCAGTCATGACTGTCGGACAACAAATTCTTCGAACTGACAAATATTCAAACACATTCTCATTTTCAACCATCTGATTATTTGTACAACCTGGACTACACTACATTTACATTACAGTTGGGAATTATGCAATAATAGTGAAAGAGAGTGGGATACATTTTAATTAAATCGTGGTACTGTGGCAACTATACAATGTAGCGAATCCGACTTGTTATAGTTAACCAAAGTTGTGTCCCTTTGTTTAATTGGATCCATTTGTATAAACATAAGTAAACAACAAGAAGGAAAAATTAATTCTGGTTAGTACTGGTTTAAATATCCTATAAACTAAAGCCTTGAGATTTTTCAGAATCAGATACATGCATATATGGTCCATTGCTCACAATTCATACCCAGCCTGTTGTTTATTTTGTTTATAATTTACCCTTTCCCACATACAATAAAGCTGCAGCAGACAACTTTGAAATTATCAAGTCCGAAAGTTAGAAAATCTCAAAATGATAGTATGAATATTGAATAGATTTTAAATCATTGTGACATCATGAGCAATTTCTCCATTTGCCACTATGATTTCAAAAGTTGTCTGCTTCAGAGGCGTCAGAAAGCATCTACATGAGGGACACGGTTAAAGCCTTAGTAAATGTTTAAGGTAAATGCACCAGAAGCTTATTAAAACATCGAGTTAGTACATTGTCGGAATCCGCTGTGGTCGAGTGGTTAGCGTCGGGGATTTCGAAACCGGGTGTCCCGGGTTCGATCCCCAGTCGCGGCACTACGGTCATGATGGAGTGCCCTTGGGCAAGGCACATTTTCTAGCCTAGTACTGGTTTGTTTACCCAGGGATCATGAATAATTAAATTTAAATGCGCGCGAAATGACCTTAGCTGTCGATGCGCCGTAAAACAATTTACATTCATTAGTACATTGTCAATGTCCGTGAACAGGCGGTAGTAATCTAGATTCCGCTAACCAATTGTTCAAAATAGCTAAATTAGCTATCGCATGAGTCTACAGCAGTACATTAAGAAGCAAAAACCAAATGAAAAGTATTTGTAGACAAAGACCATGGCTGTATTGATAGTAAACTAACTAACCGAACACTAGGTCATGTGCTATTAAAAGCTATTATTAAACTGGTTGATCAAGTTAACAAAATCCTAGTGTACTGGTGTACTGCTATTGACAGTACCTGGCACGGGTCTCGCTCTTTATCGCAATAGCCTATTGCGATAAAGAGGGAGACCCGTGTTATCTTCAAGCTTTTTTATAAATTGTCTATTGTTAATATATCTATTTACATTTGAAACTTATTTTCAACAATTGAGTACGGGTAAATCAACAATTTCTCTCATGTCACATTCTTTATGTATTAAAATCCATCAAGGGGCTTGTGAATTGTTCCCAACTTCACATGTTATCACATGAATGTGGTATTTCAATGGTTAGATATTAATATTGTTCTGATTGTGTAAGATATGATTCAACATTGTGTAATCACACAGGAAACTTGTTATACTTGTGCCAAAATGACAAACATTTGTTTCTAGCTATGTTTTTTATTTATATTTCAAGTATATTCAGGCCACTTAATTTGTGTTTGACAAGCAAGAAAAACTAATTTCCTGTCCCTGATATGGGTTATCTACTGATATGAGTAGACAACACCAGCAAGAAGACCTCTTGTAAGACGGGCAATTGAACTCAATGTCCCTGTACAGCTCGATACAGAAAAAGATGAAGAGGCGTTAATTCCCATCATGGAATGCGATACTGAGTCAAACCTGTCCTACACTGGCTACATTGGACCTCGTTTAGTGACCACTTATATACACATTACTAAAAATTCAGAAATTTCTAAATTAGTTTTTGCTGGATGATAAAATCATGGCTGTGAGTGGTTTTACTATAGCCGGTGATTTTTGTGCTAACATTCTAGATTTCATGAAGGGAAGGAAACAACTTGCATAAGCAGAGACAATAGAAACTTGATGGATCTGACAGCTACTGAGCGTATTCATGTAGTGATGGCAAATTTGTGATTAAAAAACTCTGAAAACAGAGCTTGGCATATAGTCATTGAAAAGAATAAAGACTATTCTTTTAAGGACAGCAGTATTCAGAGAATCAATGATTGAAGGGGACACTTTAGATAAGATAATTCTGATTAACACTGAAAGTGTTTCGTTTTTTATTCATGGACTCGTAATCATATGAAATAAATCCAATCATAGCTGTTATCATTTAACACATTAAGCAAATAAACTGAAAAATAAGCAAATTCTTAAAAAAATGGTAGCATATTTAGCATTTTCTCACATAAATCAGACTACAGCAGACCTATTTGAAAACAACTCTGCAAAAACCAGTGCAACATCTATCAAAGGCCATGTAATAAGTGTATACAATAGAAAACATTATGACAAAAAGAGAAATTACTTGTCTGGATTTTCTGATTTTACAACAATGTTATTTAAAGTTATAACTTCATCATTTTAAGTCATCTGCATGTGGGACAGGGTTAAACACTTATACATGCTTGAACATATATTCCAAAATTGGAATGCATCTCCTAATATAATATCTGTCCATAGAAAACTTTTTAAGGATGGAATAATTTTTTCTAATAGGAGAAATTTCTTCTTCCGTACAATTGTTCAAGAAGTTGTCTGCTACTCTTCCACAGCCAAGCATTACAAGTTTTGAGCATTTTAATTTAACCTGTTACCTTAAAGTAAATTTTGTACATGTAAATTCTTTTTAGATTCTTTCTTAGTTAACCCTTTCCCACATACAGACGCTACATCAGAAGTAGTCTGTAAGTGGTAAAGGGTTAACCATTTTCTACATGTAGATGCTTTCTGACGCCTCTGCAGCAGACAAATTTTGAAAACATTTTTGCAAATGGAGAATTGCTCAAAATAGGCAATTTCTCCTTTTGCCACAATGTTTTCATCTCTATTAAATTAATTGAGATTTCCAGTATTTTTAGCCCACCTATGCACGAAGTGCAAGGTGAGCTTTTGTGATCGCTCACCGTCCGTCCGTTTACATTTTCCTACAAACGACTTCTCCTAAACCAATAAACCAAATTCAAAATAATTTTACAGGAATGTTCCTTGGGTAGATCTCTTTCAAAATTGTCCAAAGAATTCTATTCCATGCAGAACTTTGGTTGCCACGGCAACAAAAAAGGGGAACTTAACCAAAACTTAAAAAATCTTCTTGTCTGAAAGTAGAAGGCCCATGTCTTTGATATTTGGTATGTAGCATCATCTAGTGAACCTCTACCAAGATTGTTCAAATTATAGCCCTGGGGTCAAAAATGACCCCATTCCGGGGTTCACTTTTTTTTCATAGACGCATATAGGGAAAAAACTTTAAAAATCTTCTTGTCTAAAAGATATTTGGTATGTAGCATCATCTAGTGGACCTCTACCAAGATTGTTCAAATTATAGCCCATGGGTCAAAATGACCCCTCCCCTGGGGCCTATTGTTTTACATAGACTCATATAGAGAAAAAACTTGAAAAATCTTCTTGTCTAAAAGTAGAGGCCCCAGGCCTTTGGTATTTGGTATGTAGCATCATCTAGTAGACCTCTACCAAGATTGTTCAAATAATAGCCCTGGGGTCACTTGTTTGACATAGATAGGGGAAACACTTTAACAATCTTCTTGTCTAAAACTAGAAGGCCCAGGATTTTGATATTTGGTATGTAGCATCATTACATCTAGTGGACCTCTACCTTGATTGTTCAAATTATAACTTTGGGATCAAAATTTACCCCACCCCAGGGGTCACTTGTTTAACATAGACTCATATGGGGTAAAAACTTAAAAAGTCTTCTTGTCTAAAAGATATTTGGTATGTAGCGTCATCTAGTGAACCTCTACCAAGCTTGTTCAAATAATAGCCCTGGGGTCAAAAATGACTTCTCTCCGGGGGTCACTTGTTTTACATAGACTCAAATACGGAAAAAACTTTAAAAATGTTCTTGTCTCAAAGTAAAAGGCACAGGCCTTTGATATTTGGTATGTAGCATCATTGTGGACCTCCACCAAGATTGTTCAAACTATAGCCCTGGGGTCAAAAATGACCCCATCCCGTGGGTCCCTCGTTTTACAGAGACTAATTTAGGGGAAAAACTTTAAACATCTTCTTGTCTAAAAGATATTTGGTATGTAGCATCATCTAGTGGACCTCTACCAAGATTGTTCAAATTATAGCACTGGGGTCAAAAATGAGCCCTCCCCGGGGGTCACTTGTTTTTCATAGACTCATTTAGGGGAAAAAACTTTTTAAGTTTTATTAAATCAGGTGAGCGATATAGGACCATTATGGTCCTCTTGTTAATTATACATGTACAAACATACCTTATAGTCCTTTCTCTTTACTTAACCCTTTCCAACCTGGAACAAATCTGCAGCAAACCACTTTGAAAACATTTTGGTTTTATTTTGGAAAATGTATTAAAAGGAAAGTGTAATTATTTGATAGAGTAAACAAATTGTGACAAAGGGAGAAATCATGAACATTATGTCCTTTTGTCACAATGTTTTTCAAAAAAATTCTTATGCAGAGTTGGCAGAAAGCATCTACATGTCGAAAAGGATTTATTCTTAACCACTTACAGACTACTTCTGATGTATCTAATGAAATGAACACATAAATTTCTCATGAAGAATATTTTTTATTTTCCAACTAAGATTTGCATTAAATCTCAGAATTGCAATTTCTTATATTAAGATTTATCATGCTCAAGACTATGATTATTTTTAAGTAATCACCTTCAAATTCTTTGTATGTGAAAATGGGTTAATAAATGCTTCTCTTATGACATTTTTTCATAAATATTAGGTTATTTTTCAAAGCTTTGTGTGTAAAATATTTTCTGTCACAATATCTACAACAATTAAAGTTAAGAATTGAGCTTTAATGTTACACTTTTACCTGTCAGCTCACTTGTGCACGAAGTGCTCAATGTGAGCAATTGTGATCACATTTTGTCCTGCGTCTGTCCGTCGTCAACAATTGTCTTGATAACACTCTACAGGCTACGTTTTGCATCAGATCTTCATGAAAGTATATCAGAATATTTATCTCTATCAGATCTTGGACAAGTTAGAATATGGGTCATATTGGTCAGAAACTAGGTCACTAAGCCAAATTGAAAGGAAATCATGTTAACACTCTCGATGCTGCATTTTTAATTTGAGCATGTTCAAACCTTTTCAGATGTTTGTCTTGGTGATATGTAGTCCCTATTTCAAATATTGGTCATGTCTTTTTAAAAACTAGGTCACTAGGACAAATTGAAGGAAAATCGAGTTAACACTGTAGAAGCCGAATTTTGCTTCAGCATCTTCAAATTTTGTCAGAATGTTTCTCTGAATAATATCTAGGTCGAGGTCGAATATGAGTCATGATGATCAAAAACAGGCCAAATTGAAGGAAAAAGTTTCCGGAGGACGCATTTCTACTGTGAGCAAGTTGAAACTTTGTCAGAAGGATTGTCTTGATGATATCTAGTCCATGTTCGAATATGGGTCATATCAGGTAAAACAAAAAAGGTCACTAGGCCAAATGCAGGAACATCTTGTTAACACTGGAGATTGCATTTTGAATCTTTGTCAGAATAATTGTCTTGATGTGTTTTTCATTAGAAATCATTCAGGTGACCGATCTAGGGCCATAATGGCCCTCTTGTTAAAAGATCATTTTCAAACCAAAGGCTCAAGGCGTTCCATTGTGATCACTCACTGTACGGCGTACGTCAAACGGTCAAATATTCTCTGAAACTGCTGATGCGATATTAACCAAACTTGACATGAATGTTACTTTGGTGACCCTTATTATAAATTGTTCAACAATTTATATTCTACCTATAAATTGGTTTGCTGCGGTTTCAGAATGGGGTGGAAATTGCAAAACTTTAAAAATTGTTCTCCTGTGAATCCGCTTCTTCGAATTCCAAGATGTTCTATAGGTGACCCTCTACAAAATGGTTAAAGACATATTGATTGGGTGAAAAGGGTAGTCACCAAGTGGCATCAGAAAAGGGCTGGAATAATCGTCTGTTTTAGGGATAGAATTAAACAGAATGTGACCCCCTACAATATTTGTTCCAGCCTTTCAGACCGATTTTAAAAGGTAGTCGCCAGGTGACATCAGAAAAGGGCTGAAAAGAAGAAATTACCCAACGACCACCGTCTAGTCAAATACTTTTAAAAATCAACTGTAATTGCCAAATTATGCTGTTAAATTTTAAATGTTTTTTCGTAAATAGGTAGCACCTATAGATATATTATTTAAAATATTGGTTAAAACTTATTAATACAGAACAAATCTATCTGAAACAAAGACAACGTATCAGGATTGAAAATACGAGAATGGTGCATCGAATGCACGGACCACCGGGACAATGTGACTAAATTATCGGAAAGAAAATGCCGGGGGAGCCCTAAATTAACTACGTTTACAACATAACGGAACGGTGGACAGTAATGCATAGACATCATGGATGGAGTATGAGACGAATTGACAATTATTTTCATCTTGTTATGAATCAAGTTTTGTGAATACTGCGTAAAATAAATAGTGTTAGTTATTTTGATTCTGCGAACTACAATATTTGATTACATAATAAAATTATAGAAATTGTATTCATTTCTTTGTTTTTTCTTTTACCCATTGCGCTGCTTATTTAAAGTACACGAAATTATTGAACGGATATCTATCTAATTCAAATACATTTATATATCGATAAAAGCTTTCGGATGATATTAAAATTGTAAACATCAGGTAAGAACTAAGGAAGATATGACCATTTTAAGATATAATGACGTAACTTCCGGTTTAGGGTAATACCAGACTTCCGTTGTGACCTCCTCAATCGATAGAGATTACTAAACGAGTCCAAACACGACATATATCGATCAATGTATAATGGAGATATCTTCGTTTGAAGATTTGAGTGCAAGACTGACTTATCTGAAATTTAACGCTTTAATGCACTAACTGATTTTAAACTGCGATTACTAGAGAGTTTATCTTACACGAGGATCGGAGCAAGTTCATTTTTGGGGTTTAAAAACAACTCATATTACATTACTCGAAAACGGCTGAAAATTGAACCAACAACACCTGGTCTAAATGAAATGTTTTGATGACCTCTATCATTTGGTAGCATAAAGCAAAAAAGTTTAAGCATGAACGGTTGCACAAATCATGAAAAAAATGATTTGACGGCATTAATGGTCTCCTTTTCTCCGTTTATTTAAAACCGTATATTGTGAAACACATTAGTTTAGATCATTAAGGTAGTAGGAGCCTAATGGGCAACATTTCAAATTATGATAAGCTTGATAATTTCTTAATGTGTATCATTTCCTGGATTCAAAAACAAAATTTAAAAGAAATTTAACCTCAAATAACAATTTTATTTGAATTTGAATAACCCTTCCCCCTTTTCAGAATTTTCGATAAAAACAACATCACCCGAGAGAAAAAAAAATCCTTTATTTCATTTATTTTTTAACATTTTGGTAATACTTTGGTATTAAAGTAACAAGAAATATATTTGCTTTCAGAAATAATACATTATTGATCACATCACCAACAAATATAATCAAACTGTACTGGAATAGTCATATGGTATTACGATTTTAACATAATATGTTGACCGCGTAAAATTGGAACATCGACGTTTAAAAGCAAAAATCAACAAGTTCTAGAAATACTCATGATCTGTTCTTTATTGATAATTAACTTTAACCTTTTGGGAACATTATGCCAACAAATCAAAATGTTTTAACTTTCTCATTTAAAAAAATAGAGTTTGAAATTCCCAACCACCTATTTCAGCCGTGACTGCAAATAATGAAATCTTCAAAGAAGCTAATATTTATGTATATGAATATATTTGATTACTTTTTAATTCAAAGTACAATATAAACTTCTGTAAAAAGTGTTAGCTAATGAAAACAAAGACGAAAAAAATAAAAAAAGATTGTGCTTCTGGAGAGATTCGAACCACTACCTTGAAACCCTCAAAAGATTTGAAGTCCTGCGCTTAACAACATAGGTTAAAGCATTACAATTAAAGAGTTTCAAGTGGAGGTTTTCATTACGCTCCTACTACCTTAAATGCATCTGAGTTGATACTTAATCTTGTGGTGTTATTCTAAATATAGAGACGATGGCCGTCTGTTTGTTTTTAAATAGACGGCCATTATCTATTTCTATGTGTACATCGATGACGGGAGTAAACAGGGCCAGCGCATCGTGATGTTTAAAATGGCCGTCGCACATTTTCTTTATGCAAATGAGATACTATAAATAGTAACGAGGTCAAAAAGTGTCGCCCTCTCTTGTGTCAATCTTTATATGCAAATGAGATACTATACATATTAACTAGGTCAACAATATTGCGCCCGTTTGTTTGCAAGTAAACCGCAATACTTACTACTCATACTGTTATCTATCATTTAAAGTCAAACCGTAGCATGGATGACGTATAAGTACATCAGTATCAACATATAAGTAAGCATATGACGAGTGTTTGTACATTCCTGTCCTCTCGCTCAAAATGAAAATATATTGATGCGTATTGAGGTGACGGTAACAGGTTAAACCAGGGATTAATTGATAAGATAATGCCTTGTTATTACTTGTTAAACCCTGTAGAGTTCATACTCTTAACACGGGGTTTAGAGGTCACATGAGATCATATTGACAATTAGTCGCATACAACACGTGAACAGCAGACGACTTTGAAAACTTAGAGGAAACCATATGTACAATGTCTATAAATGAAAGTACAATTATGGAATATAGTTGAAAATAATTTGTATAAGAAATTGCTCCTTTTGTTATAATGTTTTAAGACATCGACTGTTGCAAATGCGTCAATGCGTCATCCTGTGGGTAGTTGTTAATTAAATGTACCACCAGAGCTCTGTAAATTAAATATTTCACTGACATGGAGAATATTTTGTCTAAAAATAAATGTACAAGATGGAAACATGTATTATTTTCGATGATTCGAAATAACTTTGTATGACCATGCTTGAAAAGTTCTACTATTCCAGCAATATCGCTCGAAAGTCGTTTGGGGGCAAAATTTTCTAAATGCATCATTGGAAGATATGGTTTAATACTAGTCTTACTCCTTACCTATATACAGACGCCTTTCGATGCCTTTGCAGCAGACGACTTTTGAAAACATTGTAGCAAGAGTTATGTTATGTTCATGTATTATCGGGCGCGACTGCAGGAGGCTGCATTGCACTGGAGCCTCGGGACTTTATTAACAACAACAAAATCATAATAATTTGAGCACATTTAATTTTATAATAAATGTATAATGAATGTAGTTTAATATGTAAGGCACGTACTATATTAATTGAATACAGTTAAATATAAAAAGCACGTTCTATAGTTATATAAAACAGTTCAATGTTAATAGAATACAATTCAATATAAATATAATACAGTTGAATATAAAAAGCATGTACATGTACTATATTAATATACTACAGTTCAATGTTAAAATAATACAATTCAATATTTATAAAATACAGTTCAATGAGAGCATCTGAAACAAGAGGGCCAAGATGGCCTTATTTCGTTTACAGGAGAAATACTATTTAAGCTAATTGTTAAAATTAGGAAAAATTTGATCAAGGGTAGAAATGAAGAGAAAATGAAACATCGTTGCAGTAAAGGACATTTGTAATAAAGCATCAATTATTTGAAAGAGGAGGACCACCACAGGAACACAGGAACATTCCTGTGAAGTTTGGTAGATATCAGTCCATTGGTTCAGGAGAAAATGTCGTTTGAATCTAATGTTCATTTTACCATTTTATGATGCCGCATGGCAGCTATTTGTCTTAGCAATACTTCCTTCATACCACTATAAAAATAAACAACAGCAACAACAACAACACTATGTATTTTACCAGACAGGCTGCATTAGTAGAGGACTGATATTCTGATCAGATATGAATTTTATGTAATGCGATCAACTGGCTCAGGAGCAACCAGAGATATAAACATATCTTTGATGAAATAACTCTGTAAACCTGTGTCCGGACGTCAAATGCCATACCGCGAAGCGCCGTACCTTACTCTACACTAATACAATGCGTACTCTTTACTTCTCAGTTATACCTAACGGATACATGGTGATCTAAAACAAACACAAATATTGCCACCTTCAATTTTCAAAACATTTCAAATCTTGAAAATAAACGACTTTCATTCAAAATAATGTATTTAGAAATGGCGAATTCATTAATGAAACTGGAATTAAACACGTCTTGCCTGTACGCGACTGACTGGAAGAATGATTTACTAACACAAGCTGCGCACGGGTTCTCTCGTGTGTAAACAAAATACCAACAAGTTAAATCTCATATCGTTAAGAAAATATTTTCGCGCTATACTTCGTACCGAGAGAATACACTTTTAACAACCAATTAATATGGCTTCAAACAAATTATGTACAGTGTCACTAAAGGAGCATTTATGCTAAACCATCTTGAAATATTAACAAGAACTTTATAAGATTTGGATTTGAAAGTTTTGTATTTTTAACCCTTTGATGATGCCAATTTGGTGGCCATGTTTATAACCCAATTGATATCGCTTGAACGATATTCGTTGAGGGTCACTCAAGGACCCTTTCTACCATATTAATTATCTTAGAATCAGACAAGCGGATTCAGGGAAGAAGAATTTTAAACTTATGGATTTTTTCTCCCTTTCTGATGCCGCAGTACCCATTATTGTGTATATAATTAATATCCTTGAATAATTTTAAATAAGGACGCTAAAAGTAAAATTCGTATTGAGTTTGGTTAAAATTGGTTTATTGGACAAGGAGGAGATATCATTTGAAGCTAAAAATTGATTTTAAGCATTTTCGTAAGAACTTCTTTTTTTTAAACCGTCATTTAGAAGTGAAGTTTTATTGCAACTGTTCCAGTGGTTTAGGAAGAGATGTTGTTAAAATGTTAAAAGCTAAACTTTAACGATGAACGGACTTCGATGGGATACAGTATAGCTCCACTACCACAGAGCGAAAAACCCTTACCCTACATTAACTGACTTTTTTCAAGTTAATATGATTTACAAGGTCACTAAAGAAATGCTGACGTACCAGTTAGTATTTAACAAGAAGATTTCTACGGTGTTCCTATATATCGCTATGTAAAACATTGTCTCCAATGGGATAAGTTTGAACAATCTTGGTAGAAGACAACTAGACAATGCTACACAACAACTATCTAAGCTATAGTCGTTTTGGTTTCAAACAAAAAGATTTTCAAAGTTTTTCCCTATATATCTATCTCTATGTTAAACAGGTAACCGGGGCGGTGCCAATTTTGAACCCAATGGCATAATTTGAACAATCCTTGCAGAGGTCCGCTTGACAGTCCTACATACCAAATATCTAAGCTCTAAGCCTTTCGGTTTCAGACAAGAAGTTTTCACTCTATATTTCTATGTAAAACGGGTTACCAGGACCAGGCCAAGTTTGAACCCAGGGGCATACTTTGATAACCCTTTATAGAGCACCACTAGACAATGTGTTTTTTAAAATGTCCTTTCGATTGCCATAGCAACCAGAGTTCTGCATGTAATTAATTTGTTTAACACTTTTGAAATGGCATCATCCAAGAAACATCCCTCGGAGAGTTATCACAAATGATCACACTGAGTTGACAAAAATCTGAAAATGGAACGAAGAAGATGTAGCAATTAACGACTCTTCAAGAATATTCTCAATAAGCGTCTGGTGAAAAGCGTTGAATGTTGTCTGCATTAACAGTTTCTCAATAAGAAAAGACAAAAGTAACGTCTCCCAAAGGAAATGCGATTATCGGCTTGCTTTATCAGCACAGAAATATGCTACGTTGTGGAAACAGATGCATGCCGAATTACATACTTGCACACGAACGCAGTCTTAAGCTTTCACTGCTAGCATTGTCTTAAGAAATGTGTGTTTATATCCCTATTAAACTGAATAGAACCATTCAAATTCATAATTGAAAACGTCCATTATGTTAAGTCATTAAACCTACCAAGAGGTGACAACAATCGATAGTATGATATTATGGTAATCGGATAATACAGCATTAAAGTGTCATCAAGTTTGAACAGGGATCATTTTACATAAAATTTACCCAGAGGGCACTTCAATGTTAATATAACAATCTACGGCACAGACAACGCAAATTCCTTTGCCAAGAGTGCTTCATCCTCCACATTTCCATGCGCTCGTTTTCAAACAGACGAACAGATGATGCAACTAACACTGAAAGTGTAAATTTAGCCATCAAATGCTGCTATGACGCACACTTTATTTTAGAGGAACTTGGCCCGATTAAAATGATGCGCTGGTTGATCTCGACTGGTTGCAAAACGCTGAAGGCTCGTCTTGATGTTGTGTGGGTCAAAAAGACATCAGCCGAATTACGTTTGTTGGTTTCAAGGTCATAATCTGTATCAGCATGTGTGTTTATTTGTTATAAGGCATTACTCTGTATCAGCATGTGTGTTTATTTGTTATAAGGCATTACTCTGTGTCAGCATGATTGGTTCTTTTTTAGGCCAACATCTGTATCAGCATGTTTGTTTGTTTGTGTTAAGGCCAACATCTGTATCAGCATGTTTGTTTGTTTGTTTTGAGACCAAAATCCTTATAAGTATGTGTGTTTGTTTGTTTTAAGGCCAATTTCTATAAAGGCATGTTTTTAATTTGTTTATGGTAATAATATGTAGCGGCACGTCTGTTTGTTTGTATTAAAGTCAAATTGTGCAAAGGCATATCAAAATTGTATTTCTCTTTTTTGTATCAGCATGTGTGTTTTCATTGGTACGATATGTTTGTTTTGAGGCTAAAACATGTATCAGCCTGTATGTTTGTTTGTTTAATGTCATAATATATATCGGCACATGTATTTAATTTTAAACACCATCATTTGTATTAGCATGAATTATTGTTTGTGCCATTTCGTGATGTTCGCATATCCATACCAATAGTCGCCTTGACTAAATAACAGGACTACAAACATGCTCCTCTCTATGCTTATAGTGTTTATATCCATTGAACGTTATTGATTTTTCTCTAGAAGAGCGTTTAGTGAAACGACGTGTGATAGTCTTTACCAAAATATATATTATTTAATATTTGACCTTGGACATCTGTAAATGTGTTAATGTATCAGGGGACTACAATAAAAAAGAAATGGTATTACGCTATAAAGTCGATCCGCTGATCAAATACATGTACATAACAGATGTACAGATACTTGCCTGTACATTAGCCAGTCGGAAAACTACTCCAGAAGAAAAGCCGACATTGTAATTATGGAATTTGACCATACTCGCCATTTATTTCCAATCCGAGTGGTCGGTTGTGTGTAACTCATTGTAAGGCAGAACAGTTGTTTCCGTAAAGTATAGGTTTTATCAATATTCATTGTCGATTAAGTGTATTATCATTTCCAGAAAAAATAGAAGGTATGGCTCGAATTGCATTGAGTTGCACTAACTTTTAACAATCAGTTCAAAACGTGTTTTATTCCGTAAATAAGAGTTTCGGACATATGGATACTTAAACCAAATATAAAGTCTTATTAAGATAATGAAATCAACCATCTGTGGGCCTCTTTAAAAAGCAATAACCACCAACGAAATTCCGAAGAATGAATTAAAATATTAAACCTTATGTAAAGGTCAAAGGTCATGCTGTGCCGATTTTTTTTTATAGCAAACGCAAAACATGGAAAGACGATGGCAACGAATACTCGAACGTATGGTTAATATGTTCGATGAAAAAAAGGAGTATTCTAAAATATATATAAATCAAATTGACGATAACTGAATTTTGTATTCACATACTTTTGTTAAAAACAGAACGTATGTTCGTTCTAGCGTTGATTACCATCGCACTCGGCTATTTTACCAGTTGGCGAGCAGAAGGGTTACCGTGGTCCATTTACGCGTATTTTATAAAGTTTCAATACCGTAGCAGCAGCCTTTTATTCTATTAACTTAATTTTGTTTAGAATGACACATCAATCAGACAATTCAACCGTTTTGGCGGTTAATCATCCGATTTCGTATTTAGTTTGATTAGCAAACTGGAACCATTTAACTAACAGTGTATTTTCATAAATTGCACCTTATTGGCAGTTCCCAATGTCTATATTCGTAGAACGACCATTCCCTATTACATGTCGGATTTGAGAAATGGGGTAATTTCACTTCAGTTTCAACAGTACCTAAGTTGTATACATGGTAATCGGATCAAGGAACGTAGATAATATATACGTGACTACGTCCCTGTCGGATCTAAATGTTTCGTAAAAATACACTAAGCAGATAATCAATTAATTAAAAATCTGAGCTGATTTTCCCCTAAAACTCTTTTGATGCGAATCCATGGCATGAACGGAAATGTAAATACGAGTACTGGGATTTGAACAAAATAAGTCCACAATAAGGTTACTTTACAGCAACAAATTATTGTATTAACTATGTGTTGTCAAAGCACGTACACATACTTATGTGGAATAAACAAACACTTTGTGATCGAATATTCGAAAACTAATTCTACTTTTACGCATTAGTTATCCCTGATTCCCCCAAGAAGGTACTAAAGGTCGTGCACAACATTAACTAAACTCAACGTTAAATCGCTATTTTACTTACTATGTAAGGTTCTCTGGGGGCTTCATTCCAGGTATTGATCTAGATTTCTTGCTGACCAGCTTTTAGTCATCTTCTTCCTGTACTATTTCATTTGTTATTATATTTCATTTCAGATTTGTGACATTGATATTGATAACCTGTATTTCTGAATAAATCTAAAGGGGCTTCTAGTTTCCTTTATTGATTTATCAATAAACAGTTGAAGTGTGGTAATAGTGTGACGTGTGTACAAATACACTTTGATAAAGTGGATTGCAGTCCTGCCTTTTCAATGCTGTGGTTCGGATAGCGATTTGATGAGTACCACAACACTTGTTTTTCACGGCTGATTTCAACAAGAAGATAAATCGAAAGCCACATTTTTAATTTGACCCTGTAAAAAAATAACAAATATGTGCTTGATAAAACAGAATCGACATTTGTGTTTGTTTCAGAACGAACGCCGCTTACAGACTGTATCGGCGCACTTTCACACATCGATTGCCATCTGTATCGGCGCACTTTCACACATCGATTGCCATCTGTATCGGCGCACTTTCACACATTGATTGCCAGACTGTATCGGCGCACTTTCACACATTGATTGCCATCTGTATCGGCGCACTTTCACACATCGATTGCCATACTGTATCGGCTCACTTTCACACATTGATTGCCATCTGTATCGGCTCACTTTCACACATCGATTGCCATACTGTATCGGCGCACTTTCACACATCGATTGCCATCTGTATCGGCACACTTTCACACATCGATTGCCATACTGTATCGGCGCACTTTCACACATCGATTGCCATACTGTATCGGCGCACTTTCACACATCGATTGCCATCTGTATCGGCTCTCTTTCACACATCGATTGCCATACTGTATCGACTCACTTTCACACATTGATTGCCATACTGTATCGGCGCACTTTCACACATCGATTGCCATCTGTATCGGCGCACTTTCACACATCGATTGCCAGACTGTATCGGCTCACTTTCACACATTGATTGCCAGACTGTATCGACTCACTTTCACACATTGATTGCCAGACTGTATCGACTCACTTTCACACATCGATTGCCATCTGTATCGGCTCACTTTCACACATCGATTGCCATACTGTATCGGCGCACTTTCACACATTGATTGCCATCTGTATCGGCACACTTTCACACATCGATTGCCATACTGTATCGGCGCACTTTCACACATCGATTGCCATCTGTATCGGCTCACTTTCACACATCGATTGCCAGACTGTATCGGCTCACTTTCACACATTGATTGCCAGACTGTATCGACTCACTTTCACACATTGATTGCCAGACTGTATCGACTCACTTTCACACATCGATTGCCATCTGTATCGGCTCACTTTCACACATCGATTGCCATACTGTATCGGCGCACTTTCACACATCGATTGCCATCTGTATCGGCTCACTTTCACACATCGATTGCCAGACTGTATCGGCTCACTTTCACACATTGATTGCCAGACTGTATCGACTCACTTTCACACATTGATTGCCAGACTGTATCGACTCACTTTCACACATCGATTGCCATCTGTATCGGCTCACTTTCACACATTGATTGTCATCTGTATCGGCTCACTTTCACACATCGATTGCCATACTGTATCGGCGCACTTTCACACATCGATTGCCATCTGTATCGGCGCACTTTCACACATCGATTGCCATACTGTATCGGCGCACTTTCACACATCGATTGCCATACTGTATCGGCGCACTTTCACACATCGATTGCCATACTGTATCGGCTCACTTAAAGTGTGTTTGTAAGAAGGAATTATGTGGAAGGTGAAAGTATTGTCCTATTGCTGGTTCCTTGACAAATTGGTGCAAATGAAAGTAGTGTCATATTGCTGGTTACTTGACACACTGTTGCAGGTGGAAGCATTGTTCTGAGACAAATGTAAAATCAGTTTAAATTAAGCTTCATGTTAAACGGTAGTCTGGTTCCCGACTTCCTATGATAGTAAGTCTGGCACAACCAAATGAATGGCGGCCTGCGATGATTTACCTCCGATGTACAATTTGAATGTAATTATTTTAATAAGCTGACCATCTGGATAAAATCGTTTTGTTCCTTTAGTCATTATTATAATAGACTTATAATAAATATTAACGGGTGATGATTGCTCTTTGTAAGAAGATGTGAGTTTGGTTTTTGACAAACTAGAACACGAGTGGTGTTCGGACAGTTGAAGTATTTCGGATACTTTATAAAAGCAAAGTTTTTTTGCATGTCCTGTGTGGTTTACTTTCACATTTCATCTTTGTGATGAACTACTAATATATTGTGGCACCAGACCATAGTTATGTAAAAGAACCTCCGAAAAATCCAGAGAAATTGCTTCTTTTGTCACTTTGTTTTCAAAAAAAGCCGTCTGCTGCAGAGGCACCAGAAAGCGTCTATATAAGGGAAAGGGTTAAGAAACACAAACAAGAAATATACAGCAGACCAATTTGGAAAATAATCTGGACAAAATTAATTTTGAAAATATTATTATTTGTATCATTTAAAGATTTTCATTTTTTTGAAATTAAGTAGCTGTCTTATTATTATTATAATAGTATTTTTCAATCAGTTTATTTTATAACAGTTTCACTGCTTTTGATGGTGGATCCCATGTGTGTTTAAAAAATACCCAACATTGCTATGCCTGGTCCAATTGTTTAATGACATAAAGATGATGATGGTGTCACATTATTTTCAATAAACATCATCTTGATATTTAAATTGAATTTAACCATGAGAATATATCTTTTTTATTTCAGTGCAAGATTGAATTTTCAATCATGATCAAAGACACTTAACCTATATTTTCACTAGTAGCCACTTGAAGGTGAACATATAGTCTAGGTTTCTGAGATCACTGGGTGAAATTAAATTCAATCTTACACCAAAATCAACACATTTTCTGTTACCTTTAAGCTTAATTAAGCTTAAAATACTAAATAAGCAAATATTCTCTTTAACCCTTCCCCTTCTACAATTAGTTTTGTGTAATTACTGAAGAAAGTTAAAACATTGTGGCAAAAGGAGAAATAACTCATAATGAACAATTTCATCTTTTGTCACAATGTTTTCAAAAGTTGTCAGGGAGCGTCTAAATGAGGGAACGGTTTAAGACAGATGTTTCCTAACTATGTGAAGTGAGACATTTTACTTCATAGCCACATTATTGAAATCCCATTCAATGCCAAAGTGTTGTGTGCACAGCATTTATGTGGTGTTTTAACGGTTTCAAAACCAAGGTAACTATTTATTGTTCTCCGCCGGCATGTATCATTATTAAGACAATATTCCTTCATATCTTTTTTCATACTAGGAAGCCCAGCGTCAGCTTTGTTATAGTATAAAATGGCATCAGCTTCACCATTTGATCTACCAATCATCCCTACCTCTTGGACATATGCTGTGAAAGAATAGAAACAACTTATAAAACGTTCTGCATGGACATAACTAAATGTGCAATCTGCTCAGTATCTGAACTTTTGGCTTAAAGATTTAGCAGATTATTTCTGTTCACAAGGTGAACAATGTAGATCATGAGCATACTATGTATGTCCTACACAGGTGTGTAGGCTCATCTGGCTCTGAATTACCGCAACTAGTCCATTCATCCGAATAAGGATCTTTATTGTTCACTTGGAAAAAAAATATATATTAGCCACAATACAGATCATGATCAGAATACACATATGTGATCTGGATCTAAACTTGTTTCACATGTCCAATAAATCATGCCATAACTCTAGTTTAGTACACAGTCAGAAATTATTAATATTATCAGGATACCTGTAAATGCTTTAACCATTAACTCCATCCTTCCTCACCTTCTATTTGTGTTCAGTTGTAGATTGAAATTCCATATTCTATTCTTTAACTTTTCAAAATATATGATGTTTCTGAGTGCCACACATTTTATTGTATGTTTTATACATGATATGAGCCTGTGCATGATAAACTGTACAAGTTGGCTTTTGAGAACAGTATTAAAGATTAAGATTAGACTGTGCATCTACACAGTCTGATCAAGATGTACACTGTTCACATATTACTTACACTAGCTTGTTAGCATATTAATTATGTTAGTGTCATGCGGTATTAATTGCAGTACTCTGATAGGGCATAGGATACTTTGTCACCCTGTTAACAAAACGATACATTTTTAAAAATAACAACAGCCAAATTGAACAGACTGTTATATTGCTATTTATAGCATGCTTTCCTTTTAATCCTTTCCTACTTGTAGACACAATCTGATGCATATGCAGCCGTCAACTTTTAAAAACAATGTGATAAATGGAGAAATTACTTATAATTCTCCTCTTGTCACAATGTTGTCAACTCTATTCAATTATTAAATTTTCATTTACAGACATATTTGCCAAACTGTTTTCAAAGTCGTCCACTGCATATTTGCAATATGTGGGAAAGTTTTAAGTTAACCTTATTTTAACCCTTTCCCATACAGATTAAACCTTCACTTAATAAATACATGTTTGACCTTCACTTAATGAATACACGTTTGTCTTTGATTATAATTACAAATCAAACTGCACATCTGTGTTTACTCTGCAGCAGACGACTTTTGAAAAGCAATTTCTCCTTTTGTCACAATGTTTTCAACTTTTTACAGTAATTATACTGTCATTTCTAGAGATCTTCAAGATGTTTTCAGTCGTCTTCTACATATTTGTTTCATGCTGGAATGTGTGAAGTGAACAATCTAGATCTTGATCAGCATTATCTTTGCAGGCTGATCTGGATCTAGTTGACAATAGAAACTCAGAAATCATTTGACTTGAGAAATCAAATAAACAGTTTTAAAACATTTAAATCTTTTATAGTAAATTGTTCAAAATAGAGCCTAACATTTGAACATTTTTAAAAATGATATACATCCCATAAAGATTAATTTTTTTATTTCTAATGAGATCCTGTGTATCCGAATTTCAAATACATTTTCATCTATCCGAAAACTATACTACTCGATAACAAATAATTTTCTTCCAAACAGAACAAAGCATCATCAAATGAAAGCTTGGACTCAATTGATGACCTAATTTCAATAAGATAAATGAATTATTATCCCGATGGTCACGGAATAGGAAATTTAGATATTACCTGATAGTCCATCGCGTCCGCCATTATTTGGTTTGTGCCTGACCCTTTACTTAGTATTAAGAAGAAGGAACTCCAGACTACGTTTGTTCTTCGATGGTATATACTTTAGCAAAATAAACGGTTTATAAATGACCCCTCTGTTGTGGTTCCAAATCGGGAAACATGTCCGCAAAATCTGTGTTATAAATGGTAATTAATGTTTCATCCTAAACAATGAACCTTTATCTGATAACTAAAGCACAGATCTTTGCAGCGAAAATTTGGAGTGAAATTGAATTTTAGGCCGATGCATTTTTTTATGGGACACTTTTAGGCAATGGCTCAAATGAATAATGACAACTATTTTACATGATTATTTGCTATACAATCTGACATACAATGTATACTAGTAGTATCAATAAGGTTTTTTCTCGAAACTGATCAGTTGATCTTGTTTTTAATCTCAGGTGATCCACACAAACGCTTTGACCAAATTTCCTGACGATTGGATAGTATATGTGACCCCAGACCGTTAACAAAGTTAAAGTGGAAGACAGTGGTGCAGAGGTAGAGCGTCGGCCTCTCGTATCAAAGGTCCCTGGTTCGAGTCCCGTGATGAGCGGGTCCTGACTTTGGGATTTTTCCACACAAACGGCGCGAGTACTGGTGAAGTCTCCAGGAAGCAGACATCGAGCGTGATTAATCTAAGCCCAAGGCTTGTTTCGCAATCGATGTAAAATAAATAAGTTTAAACTAACAAAGTTAACCGTCTGTCTTACCTTAATGTACGAATACAAACATATCCGTCCCTCCAGAACATTCAGTGATTATTCTGCCTCTGGGGAGTCGTGCTTAAGACCCAACAATGCAGAAGAGTTGTTAGGGAGCCTGGGGCGGCTTGGCTTGAATGGTAGAGGAGCCGTCCAAAACCCTGCCTTATCCTTAAAAACTTCTTGATCCATCACTTTAATGAACTGATGATCTTCTCTAGACAATCAAATCTTATTGTCAAACGGTGTTTGCTCGAATACAGACATATCGCTGCGGCATGGATCGAACCTTGTTGGCCTACCATTCTGAAGAATGAAAGTTTTCTTAACGGCGACGTTTGGACGATGTACTTTATCTAGGCATGTTTCACCAACGATCACCCAGCCAAGTGACAATTTCTGGGCATATGGACATCCTGTATCGCCAGTTCTTTGGTCGTACACATGATGTGCTTCCGGCAAATCTCTTCCTATCAGCAAGCAGATCTGAGCATCGTCATTGAGAGGAGACATTTCCTCGGCGATGTCACAGAGGTGTGGAAACCATTCCGCGATCTCTGGTGTTGGAATTTCTTCCCGGTTGTTCGGAATTTCGTTGCATTCTAGGACCGAAGGCAAATCTAGTCGTGATGATCCGTTCATGGATTCGATGACTAATCCTTCGGCGGTCCGGCCTGATGTCACATGTGTCCCGGAACAAGATGACAGCGAATACTCAATCTCTGTTCCCTTAACTTGAAATGGTTCGAAGAAGTCATGGTTAGCTAGGGTGCGATTGCTTTG
The DNA here is from genome assembly GCA_031761405.1 of Serripes groenlandicus. NCBI lineage: Eukaryota > Metazoa > Mollusca > Bivalvia > Cardiida > Cardiidae > Serripes > Serripes groenlandicus. The sequence goes on from JASEVX010000002.1 coordinate 33,834,351, forward strand.
GTCATCGATGATTGCGTACACATTTGTAGCATCCCCTGGACAATCCTTCCTGTACACTTTGACTAATATGGTTTTCGCACACGATTTACCACTAAACTGTTTTTTACATATCATATGACTTTCGACATTTTCCGCTTTTTCAGTTTTGGACCCCTCCACGGCATTGACGGATGGAGTTTTCGCATATTGTTGTTCTTGCTTCTCAATATGAAGTAAAGTGTTGTGGGGTTTCTTGAAAATGTCACACAAAATGTTTTTCTTACAATCGTTTGATTGGTGGTTTGCATTAAAACATTTAAAACACAATTTCTGGTATTTTATGAATTGTTTTCTGTCATTGTATGTTTTTGATTTAAAAGATCGACATGTATCCAAACTATGACTATTAGTTTTATGTAACATACACTGGTTTGAAGTGTCTTCAATGTCTGTCTTTCTCGTTTTGACACTATCCTTGGTTTGAGTTTTGATCCTTGGTTCATCGACAAATGAAGGCTTTGATTGTTCCATTGTTGTTGGAAACAAACCAGGATCGTTTCTAATCTTTGCTTGTCATTGGACAAATTTTGCGAACTCCGAAAATGGTGGGAAAGCTACATTCTCCTTACACTTATATGCACTGGCGGTGGACACCCACTTTTCCTGAAAGTTGTACGGCAGTTTGTCAACAATAGGTCCAACTCCTACACTTGAATCGTAGTTTGACAAGGCTACTGTGAATTTTGGATCTTCTTTCAACGATTGTAGCTGCGCTAATATGTCTGAGAGTTCATATAGTTTAATATTCTCTTTGTTGTTGATTCTCGGAAATTTGTTTATTTTCTATAACATAGACTGATGTATGTTTTCCACCGTACCATATATATCCTCTAGGCGTTCCCATATACGATCTAGAGTAATAGTAGGAGTGCTTGCGAATGCAGATCTGATGATAATGGCATAACGCCTGGATTCGGGACCCAGCCACTTGATGAGTAGATCGCATTCTTCCGCTGGTGATACCCCCATTTCGGTGCATACTCTACGAAAACTTCCCTTCCAGGCTGGGAAGGTCTCAGTCTCGTCAACAAAATAGCTCAGCCTAGAATTGGCTAAGTCCTTTCGAAGTAGAAATTTGGTAATTTGGTCAAATGGTTGCTGTTGGACATTCACTTGAGTAGGCGGTGGGGGATACAGTATTGGTTGTGTCGAAGTGTGTTGATTAAATTGAGGTTCAAACTGTTGAGTGGGCTGATAGAAGTGGGTTGTTGGACCTGCATGTTGCTCGAACTTGACGTTGTGCTCCGGTTGTGCCTGTTGACCAGTATCCAAGTCTATGTCTCTAGCTGCTGGCGACATTGATAAAGGTCTCTGGATTTGCTGCATAAGCGGCAGAAACGATGTACTTTGAGTTACCGGTACAGACTGAGCGATCGTAGGTTGACATTGTTGATTAACATATTCTTGAACGCGTTCTTTCGGATCAACAACTGCTATATAGCGTACAGTATTTTGTGTATGTGTATCGGAGATCATGGAGTATGTTTCAGCTTCTGCAACAAGTGCTGCTGTTTCCTTTTCTTGGTGGAGCAGCAACAGATCAGTCTCCAAGTTGGCCTTTTGTCTAACAGTGATTGCCTGAGCGATAAGCTGCCTTTCCTCAAACTCTGCATGTTGTCGCCTAAGTGCAGCTTCTTGTTGTGCGAATGCGATTTTTGCTTTGGCGGCCTCAGCTTTAGCTTTTGTGCGCGATGAAGCACTACTGGTCTTGGACGACGTGCTTCTGATAGACATGTTTTCATTGTCGCGTAACGTTGTGGATTCAAAATGTGGCCTTTGTGAAACAACCTGGTCGAAATGACTATCAACTTTTACCCGAACATCAGAACTATAACGTTTTAAAGACATGATTTCTAAATTGCTTTTCTGGTTAAATACTCACGAAATTCTTTCTCTACAGAGTATGTTTGTTCAATTATATCCCTTAGCGTTTGTTCATGTATTTTCAATTCTGCTTTGTAGCACCCGTATAAATCAGTTTTTATAATTTCAAGCTGTCTATTCCACAATGGATTAAATTTGCAGTAATATGCATGTACACGATTTTTGTAAGCTTCCATTGCTTTAAGTGCGAGTTTCTTTAATCTTGACATTAAACATCAACAATATTTATTCTCATCAACAATGTACAATAAATGTTCATAAGCTGCAGTGGCAAATCTTGAAGTGCTGACTTAGGACTTCTTGAAGTGCTGACTTGAACTTCTTGAAGTGCTGACTTGAACTTCTTGAAGTATCGACTTGAACTTCTAGAATTGTAGTCTGTAATCTGTAGTTCTTTTACTATTCTGCCTCTGGGGAGTCGTGCTTAAGACCCAACAATGCAGAAGAGTTAACCGTCTTTATTGAAGTAGGTAAAAGACTGAAATACAACAAATGAATATACATGTAAAAGAAATAGAAAATGCACATCATGTCAAACTGTAATGTTTTATACATTTACAGTATTAATTAAACTTTAAGAAACCTAAACTTGCTTTAGTAATGATTTACGAGACATTCCATAGACTATAATTACTGTTATACTGCTTTTACATGTGAATTGAACGAAAAACAACAATGTATCCGTAGTACGAGACGACCCGAGTACGAATATACCTTTCATGGAAACATCGAGCGTAGCTCGTCTACAGAATGTAATCTTTAAAACCAAATCATTTATAATATGAAAAACATTATAAGTCACAGATATACATCGATTAAATTGATAAAACTTACACTGTGGCTCAGATAGACTAGAATTTCTATTGTTTTAGCGAGTGAACGATCAGTTTCGAATCGAATAACATACGTATTTTTAGGTCAAGTACCACTAGATGCATAGGTGTAGTACCACTAAATATAATGCCACAATGCACCCTAATAATAATCAACAGTGAAACAGAACACTCCCCGGCTAATATCGAAACGATAGTATAATAAAAAAATATGTTGATAATGTTAACACATTGTTATGCCCGTTGGCAAATGATTACACTGTCTTACATTTCCATTGTTAAGAGTTTTAAGAATTTAAGTGGTAAACAATCAAATAAATCTTAACATATCTGACTAGATTAATGTTCAAAATTGAATAGTATATCTTAATACGGCACTTGAGGAAAACAAATGTAACTGTCTAAAATTCTTTCTAAATGCAAAGTCTTAAATAAGTCCATCTGTATACACGCATTGACCTAATGTCCATTTACTAAGAGCACAATCTCAGATATTGGTCGAGTGTATGTCACAGACTGTCCATCCTTACGGATACGCACACTGAGTTTACGCACTTTGCTATCTGCGCTAGGGAAAGTTTGGTCTACAACTCCAACCGGCCAGTCATTCCTACACACATCATTGACTTTCAAAAGAACGACATCCCCTTGTTTAATGTTAGAACAGTGTTTAGTCCACTTTCGTCTTGTTTGGAGAGTGTGTAAGTACTCCTCACGGCAACGTTTCCAAAATAACTCCGCAAGGGCCTGTACTCTCTTCCACTCCGCCCTGTAAATGTCTTTGATATCCAACTGATAGAATTCAGCTTTTTGATCAGTCTTCTGGGTCAACAATGTGTTTGGTGTCAGTATCTCTGGCGCTTCAGAATCTGTAGAAACTGGCACTATGGGTCTAGGGTTGACGATACTGCAGACCTCAGCCATGAATGTAGTGAGTACATCATGCGTTAACGTCTTGTGTCCATGGTCAGCTATCAATGCGTCAATAATTCGTCGTACAATACCGATCATACGTTCCCAAACACCACCAGAGTGAGGGGGGTTGAAAATCCATACGATTCTCCTTTTTCGTAGAAGACTATTAACTGGACCATCTTCTACATTGATTGCGTCGATTTCCAGATCCTTGAGTGAACCAACGAAATTAGTTCCGCGGTCTGAACGGAATTCCTTTACAGATCCTCTGAAAGAAGTAAATCTTCTTAGTGCGTTGATAAAAGCGGAGGAGCTCATCTCTTCCACGATTTCAATGTGGATGGCCCTAGTGACAAGACATGTGAAAAGAATCGCCCATCGCTTCTGGTTGCGTGTCTTCCTTGCGATGATAAACCACGGCCCGAAGGTGTCAACTCCAACATATGTAAATGGAGCAGCTGGGGTGAGCCTATTCTCAGGAAGATCGGCCATAAGTTGGGTCTGGAATTTCCCTCTTAGTCTTCTACATATGACGCAATTGTAGATTGTAGACGTCACAAGTCGTTTCCCTCTAGTGATCCAGAAGCCATTCGACCGAATCGCGCCTTCTGTGAAGTGTCGGCCTTGGTGTTTTACATCATTATGGTAATAGCGAACCAGTAACAACACTATGTGACTTCGGCCGGGAATTATCACTGGATTTGTCTGTTCTTGCGGCAAAACAGAGTGGTTGAGACGGCCTCCGACTCTGAGAATGCCATTGGTATCCAAATATGGGTTCAACGTTTGTATTGGACTGTTCTTTGTAAAAGGCTTTTGAGATTTCAGGTTCTCAATCTCACACTGGTAGTAGTCTTGCTGTATAGCAATAATGATGAAATTTCTTGCCATGTCCATGTGATCTACAGATGTAGACTTGGTACAGACGTGCCAGCCATTACAGTCTGAATCTTTGTGAAGTGATTGACAGACAGGTTGCAATACACTGATGGCCTTAATCAAGCTTCGCCAGTCCAACAATCTCTCGAATCGATGACAACCTAGTGTTACGGGAACATCAAGAGCTAGTCTGGTTGCCATGGTGATGACCTGTGGTCTGATCTCGACATCATTATCGGGATCCATCAAGTCATGTGTTGCACTATGGTCAGAGTCGGTCGGTATTTTGGGGGGACCCTTCAACCAAAGACATTCTGACATTCTTCGCGCTGGTACTGACCTGTTACCACAGTCAGCTGGGTTAATATTGGTGGGTACGTAATGCCACTGAGACGGTTCTGTCGACTGTCGTATGTAATCGACCCTGTTACTCACATAAACGTAAAACCGACGTGATTGGTTGTTAATGTAACCCAGAACTACTTTACTATCAGTGAAAAACATTACATTGTCAATTTGAATGTCCAATTCATCCCTAGCAATTTCATACAGTTGTACGGCAAGTACAGCACCACATAGTTCTAGTCTGGGAATTGTGTGTCCATGACTCGGCGCTACTTTGCTTTTGCCTATCACAAATCCAATATCGTGTGTGTGGTCGGACCGTATAGTTTTAATGTACACTGCAGCAGTCGGTTGCAAGAATGGAAGTATATGGTCTTTTAACTTTCACTTCCTTCAAGTCGCATAGTTCCGCGCACCAGTCGTTAAAACTTTGTAATTCGGAATCTGGTACAGGATCATCCCAGTTTGCAGTTTTGGCATTTAATTCGCGTAGAAAGATCTTTCCTTGGATGGTCACTGGGGCTAGAAATCCAAGGGTCGTATATACCATTCACGACAGACAGGACATCTCTTTTGGTTGTCGGCTTGTAAGTATGACTTTCCCTAAGCGTAACTGAATCTGAGTTCAAGTCCCAGGTGAGACCTAGACATGATTGAGTAGGCAGTCGATCTTGACCGGAAACAACTTCCTTGCATCCCCTTCGCGAGATCCTCTGGAGGAAATGCTCTAACAACGTCAACTATATTTGAGACGATCTTGTGAAGTCGAACATTGTCATTGACTTTTAGCGCTTCTTGTGCTCTTTTCATTCACGAAACTGCCTCCGTATTTGTGCTAGTAGCGATCATTACGTCGTCAACGTAGAAATCTCTCTCTATAAACTTTCTGACATCTTCTCCATACTTTTCTTCGCTTTTTCTTGCTATCTTTTTTAAGGCATAATTCGCTACTGAAGGAGATGGGCTATTGCCGAAGACATGTACCGTCATGCGATATTCAATTAATTCTTTATCTGGGTCATTATCTCGGTACCACATAAGACGCAAGTAGTTTCTATGGTGTTTGGCTACCTTGAAACAATAGAACATTTGCTGGATGTCACCTGCGATGGCCACGCTATTCTCGCGAAATATCATTAGTACGCCTATTAAACTGTTTGTCAGATCAGGTCCTTGGAGAAGAACACTGTTGAGTGACACGCCTTCAAATTGATCAGAGGAGTCGAACACGCCTCGAATCTGGTTCGGTTTCTGAGGATGATATACGCCGAAGATAGGAAGATACCACCGTTCCTCACCTGATGCACAGTCTGGTGCGATTTCTGCATGACCATTTTCAATGATCGTCTTCATAAATTCCACGAAATGAGCCTTCTTAGTGGGGTTAAGTTTTATATTCCTGTTGAGAATATGAGCCCTTTTTAATGCTTGAGCCCGGTTGTTAGAGAGCCTGGGGCGGTTTGGCTTGCATGGTAGAGGAGCCGTCCAAAACCCTGCATTATCCCTAAAAACTTCTTGATCCATCACTTTAATGAACTGATGATCTTCTCTAGATAATCCAATCTTATTGTCAAACGGTGTTTGCTCGAATACAGACATATCGCTGCGGCATGTCTCGAACCTTGTTGGCCTACCATTCTGAAGAATGAACGTTTTCTTAACGGCGACGTTTGGACGATGTACTTTATCTAGGCATGTTTCACCAACGATCACCCAGCCAAGTGACAATTTCTGGGCATATGGATATCCTGTATCGCCAGTTCTTTGGTCGTACACATGATGTGCTTCCGGCAAATCTCTTCGTATCAGCAAGCAGATCTGAGCATCGTCATTGAGAGGAGACATTTCCTCGGCGATTTCACAGAGGTGTGGAAACCATTTCGCGATATCTGGTGTTGGAATTTCTTCCCGGTTGTTCGGAATTTCGTTGCATTCTAGGACCGAAGGCAAATCTAGTCGTGATGATCCGTTCATGGATTCGATGCCTAACCCTTCTGCGGTCCGGTCTGATGTCACATGTGTCCCACGGCATTGACGGATGGAGTTTTCGCATATTGTTGTTGTTGCTTCTCAATATGAAGTAAAGTGTTGTGGGGTTTCTTGCAAATGTCACACAAAATGTTTTTCTTACAATCTTTGGATTGGTGGTTTGCTTTAAAACATTTAAAACACAATTTCTGGTCTTTTATGAATTGTTTTTCTGTCATTGTATTTTTTTTATTTAAAAGATCGACATGTATCCAAACTATGACTTTTAGTTTTGTGTAAGATACACTGGTTTGAAGTGTCTTCAATGTCTGTCTTTCTCGTTTTGACACTATCCTTGGTTTGAGTTTTGATATTTGGCTCATCGACAAATGAAGGCTTTGATTGTTCCATTGTTGTCGGAAACAAACCAGGATCGTTTCTAATCTCTGCTTGTCGTTGGACACATTTTGCGAACTCCGAAAATGGTGGGAAAGATACATTCTCCTTACACTTATATGCACTGGCGGTGGACACCCACTTTTCCTGAAGGTTGTACGTCAGTTTGTCAACAATAGGTCCAATTCCTACACTTGAATCGTAGTATGACAAGGCTACTGTGAATTTTGGATATTCTTTTAACGATTGTAGCTGCGCTAATATGTCTAAGAGTTCATATAGTTTAATATTCTCTTTGTTGTTGATTCTCGGAAATTTGTTTATTTTCTGTAAAATAGACTGATGTATGTTTGCCACCGTACCATATCTATCCTCTAGGCGTTCCCATATACGATCTAGAGCAATAGTAGGAGTGCTTGCGAATGCAGATCTGATGATAATGGCATAACGCCTGGATTCGGGACCCAGCCACTTGACGAGTAGATCGCATTATTCCGCTGGTGATACCCCCATTTCGGTGCATACTGTACGAAAACTTCCCTTCCAGGCTGGGAAGGTCTCATGCTTGTCAACAAAATAGCTCAGCCTAGACATTGCTAAGTCCTTTCGAAGTAGAAATTTGGTCAAATGGTTGCTGTTGGACATTCACTTGAGTAGGCGGTGTGGGATACATTATTGGTTGTGTCGAAGTGTGTTGATTAAAATGAGGTTCAAACTGTTGAGTGGGCTGATAGAAGTGGGTTGTTGGACCTGCATGTTGCTCGAGCTTGACGTTGTGCTCCGGTTGTGCCTGTTGATCAGTATCCAAGTCTATGTCTCTAGTTACTGGCGACATTGATAAAAGTCTCTGGATTTGCTGCATAGGCGGCAGAAAGGGTGTACTTTGAGTTACCGGTACAGACTGAGCGATCGTAGGTTGACATTGTTGATTAACATATTCTTGAACGCGTTCTTTCGGATCAACAACTGGTATATAGAGTACAGTATTTTGTGTATGTGTATCGGAGATCATGGAGTATGTTTCAGCTTCTGCAACACGTGCTGCTGTTTCCTTTTCTTGGTGGAGCAGCAACAGATCAGTCTCCAAGTTGGCCTTTTGTCTAGCAGTGGTTGCCTGAGCGATAAGCTGCCTTTCCTCAAACTCTGCATGTTGTCGCCTAAGTGCAGCTTATTGTTGTGCGAATGCGATTTTTGTTTTGGCGGCCTCAGCTTTAGCTTTTGTGCGCGATGAAGCACTACTGGTCTTGGACGACGTGCTTCTGATAGACATGTTTTCATTGTCGCGTAACGTTGTGGATTCAAAATGTGGCCTTTGTGAAACAACCTGGTCGACGTTTACCCGAACATCAGAAATATAACGTTTTAAAGACATGATTTCTAAATTGCTTTCTGCAGTGCAGGTTCTGGTTTAATACTCATGAAATTCTTTCTCTACAGAGTCTGTTTGTTCAATTATGTCCCTTAGCGTTTGTTCATGTATTTTCAGTTCTGCTTTGTAGCACACGTATAAATCAGTTTTTATAATTTCAAGCTGTCTATTCCACAATGGATGCAATTTGCAGTAATATGCATGTACACGATCCTTGTAAGCTTCCATTGCTTTAAGTGTGAGTTTCTTTAATATTGTCATTAAACATCAACAATATTTATTCTCATCAACAATGTACAATACATGTTCATAAGCTGCAGTTGCAAATCTTGAAGTGCTGACTTGGGACTTCTTGAAGTGCTGACTTGAACTTCTTGAAGTGCTGACTTGAACTTCTTGAAGTGCTGACTTGAACTTCTTGAAGTATCGACTTGAACTTCTAGAATTGTAGTCTGTAACCTGTAGTTCTTTTACTCTTCTGCCTCAGAAGTAGGTAAAAGACTGAAATACAGCAAATGAATATACATGTAAAAGAAATAGAAAATGCACATCATGTCAAACTGTAATGTTTTATACATTTACAGTATTAATTAAACTTTAAGAAACCTAAACTTGCTTTAGTAATGATTTACAAGACATTCCATAGACTATAATTACTGTTATACTGCTTTTACATGTGAATTGAATGAAAAACAACAATGTATCCGTAGTACGAGACGACCCGAGTACGAATAGACCTTTCATGGAATAATCGAACGTAGCTCGTCTACAGGAATGTAATCTTTAAAACCAAATCATTTATAATATGAAAAACATTATAAGTCACAGATATACATCGATTAAATTGATAAAACTTACACTGTGGCTCAGATAGACTAGAATTTCTATTGTTTTAGCGAGTAAACGATCAGTTTCGAATCGAATAACATACGTATTTTTAGGTCAAGTAACACTAGATGCTTAGGTGTAGTACCACTAAATATAATGCCACAATGCACCCTAATAATAATCAACAGTGAAACAGAACAGTGATTTCATTTTATTATACTACAATTATGCCTCGTTAAAGACACTTTGGAAATCCATTATGCATGCAGTCGAAAAAACATCCTCCATAAGTATAACATGTTCTGGCTTAGTCATCACTAATCCACTAATTGACATGGGAATCCGCAGTTGATTATCCAGGTATCATGAATAAGTGAACTGTTGCCGTGATATAGCTAAAATAATGTTGAAAATGGCGTTAAACCCCAATAAAACAAACACAAATCAGATTGACCAAACCGACAAGGCTAAGCATGGTCATGTGAATGTACCTGCATCGCGAGCTATTGCCATATTATTTTAGGATCATGGATAGGATACTGATATACATCCATTGAATGCGTTTAAACTGATTTACCCTAATTATTTGGCGAGCAACCGTTGCGACAACCAGTCACATTTAATGAACTCATAAGTATGTGTCTGACAACTCTTGCATATTCTTGACAGTTTTGCTTTTATTTCATCAACCCCTTTAGAAACAGAAATTTGGGTTTTGGGAGTGTTGTCCTGATTTTGACAGTATAATTAATTGCTAACTTGTGTTTCAAGATGTATTGGAAACTTGAACCACACCTTTTGACATGCAGCCTGAATAAGTAAAAGAGCTGTTTATGAGTGACAATCAATTCTTCGATATCAGATAGATCAATATTGTAATTACGATATAGTGATAATTTAGATACGTGATCAATGTTATAAAATATATTACCATTTCAGCCATTTTTTTCATATACTTCAAACTACCAAAAAGGCAAAAACAACTCACATGTTGACTTTCATTTATTTTGAGCTATGACGTCAATTCAAATGTCAAACTTATCCCGCAGTAAATTTTACTTTCAATTTCAGAAAAAAACATATTGTTTTGAAAATGACCCTTAAGCTTACAATATAGCTACAAACACTGTTTTGATTACATATTAGTCAGAGGGTATTCAACTTTATTAAAAGCACTTTCAACTTTCAACAAAGTGATTATTGTCCAATGAGAACCACTTCAGTCCTATGGATTCATTTGAAATTCCCTGGACAGAATTTTAAGCCCGGTGCTACGATCCGAACTGCTTCTCTTTGACCATAAGGTAGATATTTGTGTTTACAGTGTGTTTCATCTTGTGCCTATGTGGCTATGTGGGGTGAATGTAAAGAGAAACAACGCTGTTCGTGTAAATGTTTAAATTTAAAATAGAAATAACGATTTCGATCATATTGCATACACTTTGTTTTCTGGAGCCCTGACACATGTTACAGGTACACAATATAGCAAACGTGTTTATTAAGATAGTCTAATGTTGTATCTGCCCTATAAAAGGTTTACCACATATGACATTACGTCTAGTTAAAACTTTGATAAATCCCATTAATCACGGAAGCACAGGCGTCCAGGTTTTCATTTGAGAAAATACTGGTGAAAAACACACATTTCCTACAAAAGGTATCTCTATATGGTCCTTATGTTGTATTAATAGTGACCATAAGTAATGTTATCGTATGAGAAAATACTGAGGAATCTCACACAGGACCTTGTTACTATAAATAGCCTCTCTATATATTATTAAACTATATTAATTATTTGTATAGCGAGGTATTGTGTGTTATTCCTATTTTTTCTTAAATGAAAACTCGTATGCCTGTGATGAAAGTTATATTATTGGATGAAGTTGAAAAGCATTGTGACCAACATAGAAATTGATCGGGTTTTTGGCCTGAGGCTTAAGCCCCTGGTCAAAGTAGTAATACCATTTTTTTCGGAGTTGGCGGCATGCCAATTGCTGTTATCACCAAACAACGCGAGAAAAAAATCGCGAGAAAAATAGTTCATCATGGATTCAACAAAACTGCATTTGAAAGGTTAGGATCTCCCATACATATCATTTTAATGTTGTAGGAACATCAATGGAAAACTTAAGGCGTGAGTACTCCAATATAAGTTTAAGAACTGTTTTAGAAATTAATGCGCTGATGGTTTTAAATATGGACGCTTGCTAATATTATTAACATTCGCGAAGAGGTACGGGAAAAAAGAAAGAAGTCACGTGAATTATACAGTGGCGGATTAACCGGGGGCCGTAAGGCCTGTGCCCGACTCCCCCATCCCCATGAAAGAAGTCACGTGAAATATACAGTGGCGGATTAACCGTGGACCGTAGGGCCCGTGAGTCGAAAAAATTAATGTTAAACAAAGAAAAAGCGTGGCAAATGTAGTGGCTGATTTTGCGGGGTCAATAGGGCCCGTGCCAAACTCCCCCCCCCCACCCCACCCCAACACACCCCGATCCGGTCGGGCATCATACATATCTGGCGAGCGCCGGGCCAAATTCGCTGCTCAGAGCCCGGCCGGACATCGGGCAGACGTTAACCGGTGCAAGGCGGCGTCTGGCCGATCATCCAATGTGTCTCGCAGTTTATAAAAGCCGGGTCATCGCATCATTATTCCGATTCCAGTCGCATTCTTCACAGAAGGTAGCAAATAAACACACAGTTTATCACAAAAAAGTATCAGAGTAACAGTACTACAAGATGCCCTTTAAAATTGGAGCACTGACGGAGAAGGAGTGGGCAGTAAAGGGAATGAGACCTCTCCTCTTCAGGCACCAATGAACCTATAACTGAGTTGTAGACGTAGCGTGCAAACGCAAACCTCTCCCTCAATCGTGCTGTGCAGGTCCCGCAAGTAATGTGGAGGTATCACGGCATTTCTGTTAGCTTGTCTTAATGATACCTAAGTCAAATTCGAATATGGGTCATATTGGGTCAGAAACTAGGTCACTAGGCCAAATTGAAGGGAAATCTTGTTAACAAAATGGAGGCTGCATTTTTAACTTGAGCATATTGAAACTGTATCGGAATGTTTGTCTTGATGATATGTAGTCCAAGTTTGCATATTGGTAATGTCTGTTAAAAAAATAGTTCACTAGGCCAAATTGAAGGAAAATCTTGTCCATGTTCGAATAATGGTCATATCGGGTAAATAAAAATAGGTCACTCGGCCAAATGAAGGAAAATCTTGATAACACACTGGATGTTGTATTTTGAATCTTTGTCAGAATAATTGTCTTGATGAGTTTTGCATATTTAAAACACTTTCTCCCAGTCTAGTACATGGTTTAGAGAACTATTTCAACTTGATGGAATGTGATTTAACATTGACATATTTCTCAATATAGTAATGCAGAAACTTCAAAATATCCTGCCTAAACCTGCTGTCAAATTTCCCTTTGATTCTTCATATCTTAAATGTGTATACTTGTGAGCTCTTGCACTCGGGTGAGCGATATATAGTGCCAACAAGGTCCTTCTGCTTTTAAATTGGCAGTTTAATAAAATTTACTATACATAAACATAAGCTGCAATTGTTATTTTCTTTCCCATTTCCCCTACTTTTCCAACCTTCTAGAAACCCCCAGGCCGTCAGCACTGCAGTGCTTTGATTTTAATATAGAAGTCGCCTGATTCAGATGAGTAAATATGCATATGAAACAAGTTCTAAGAAATCTATTGAAAATGATCGTCAGATCATGTTGTTATCTGTTAAAAGCAAAAGTATTTTTTAATTTGGATAAAACATGTTCGAGTATTACAGTTCGATCCCCGGTCGGGTCATACTAACAATGGTAGTAGTGGCGCTCAGAGTTGTTGGGTAATCATAACTTGCTAGTGTCAGGATAAATGGACAAGTAGTACTGGTAACTTACCGAGAAAACATCGGGATATAACTGAACAAGTGTTGAAAGCAGCGTTAAACACCAAACAATCAATCGAATATTACAGCAGAATCTGTGGCTAAACTGTTAATCAAGAGTCTATATTTGTGTGGCTATATGTAATGCAGGCTGTTATGCCTTTTGGACAATAACCTAAAAGTGTAACCCTATTTGTTTTATACCACACTTCACAAGCTGCAAAACCAGAGAGTTTATAATAATCCTAATCCTAAATGCCATATTCAGCAGTGTTATATGGGAGCATTTAGTACAAACGAATGACGTCATCAAATAGTGGCCGTTCTCTAACAGGGGCATTATTTCAACACTTTCTCCCAGTCTAGTACATGGTTCAGAGAACATTTTCAACTTGATGGAATGTGATTTAACATTGACATATTTCTTATTATAATAATGCAGAAACTTCAAAATAGCCTGCCTAAACCTGCTGTCAAATTTCCCTTTGATTCTTCATGTCTTAAATGTGTATACTTGTGAGCTCTTACTCTCAGGTGAGCCATATGGTGCCAACAAGGTCCTTCTGTTTTTAAATTGGCAGTTTAATACAATTTACTATTTTTGACATGCTCTTTCAATCTCTTGACAATACATAGATAAACATAAGCTGCAATTGTTATTTCCTTTCACATTTCCTCTACTTCTCCAACCTTCCAGCAGCCTCCAGGCCGTCAGCACTGCAGTGCTTTCATTTTAATATAGAAGTCGCCTGATTCAGATGCGTAAATATGCATATGAAACAAGTTCTAAGAAATCTATTGAAAATGATCTTCAGATCATGTTGTTATCTGTTAAAAGCAAAAGTATTTTTTAATTTGGATAAAACATGTTCGAGTATTACAGTTCGATCCCCGGTCGGGTCATACTAACAATGGTAGTAGTGGCGCTCAGAGTTGTTGGGTAATCATAACTTGCTAGTGTCAGGATAAATGGACAAGTAGTACTGGTAACTTACCGAGAAAACATCGGGATATAACTGAACAAGTGTTGAAAGTGGCGTTAAACACCAAACAATCAATCGAATATTACAGCAGAATCTGTGGCTAAACTGTTAATCAAGAGTCTCTATTTGTGTGGCTATATGTAAGGCAGGCTGTTATGCCTTTTGGACAATAACCTATAAGTGTACCTCTATTTGTTTTATACCACACTTCACAAGCTGCAAAACCAGAGAGTCTATAATAATCCAAGTCCTAAATGCCATATTCAGCAGTGTTATATGGGTGCATTTAGTACAAACAAATGACGTCATCAAATTGTGGCCGTTCTCTAACAGGAGCAATCCTTATCCAATCGTCAGCAGTTTGATTTAACGCAGGATGGCCTTAGAAACTAAATAATTTCAAAACCATTTCCCACATACAACATATCTGCAGTAGTTTCGACAATCTTTTTATGAGAAAACATAAGACTTGATTACAATTGATGAAATTGAGGGAAAAGAAAGCAGATGCATATCATGACCAATTTCTTCTTTCGTAACAATGTTGTTGCAGATGAGACAAAATGTGTCTGCAAGTGGCAAAGGGTTTATGCGCAGTGATCATATAAACTTGCTTAAGTTTTGTGTAAGTTATTTAATTTGACTAATCTATTTTATAAAGTTCATGATAACTGGTCAAAATTGGACTTCATGCAAAAATTATGCGTGTACGGGGAATATCATACAGGCTTCCGAATATCATATAGGCTTCCAGCTTGACACTGTTGTTGTCAAATGTATCTCAACTTGTGCTTGATAAAGATTGGAAAATTAAAACTTGTAAGACATAATATTTTTTTTCATTTTATTTTCACCAGTAACTATTTGCACGCTAACTCTTAATGACCTATACAAACGGTCGGATCCACACAATGAAAATCTAAACAGTTTGACTCTGTGTAAGTTAATAAATGGAAGAACAAAGTTATTTCTACAAAAAATAAAAGCGGCAACAACACTTACACAGTTTGTTGGTTGTTGAAAATGTATATGTTTCAAGTAATAATAGGGCTGTTTTAAAGTCACTGAACTCCAGATGGAGACCAAAAATTTGAAATATTGAAACTTCTGCAAACATTGCTAATAGTAACAACAAAGTAAGTTATCAATAGCTCAACAATGTCATGAAAATGTACGAAAATGTAGCAAAATCGATCAATATTTAGATGTTTATTGTACTGGAAATTATTACCCTTATTTTATTTCAGAATTATGATTCTAATATTTTAAGACAACATTTGAACAGTTTTATAACGTTCACTATATTATCTATAATCTGGAGTTCAGCACCTTTAACGATACATATGTCTAGCAGGGAGTAATACTGTAAAAAGAATAGCTGTACTCCTCAATTAGTTACATTAACACATTTAGTATTGACATGACGAGCAATGCCATCACGCTTCCGTACGATGTGATAGCCGAGCCTGTAACTGGACCATCCACATCTATCACTGCCTGGAACGTCTCTCTTAGTATGTCAGCATCGCAAGACTGCAACATTCCCCAGAACCTAGATAATTAGAATAGTATATACATTATATGCCAAGTGGGGCTTCTGTGTGTACAACACCAAGAGCACTCACGATGAAACCAACAGTGTGGACTCGGATCAGCCAAAGCATGTCGCGCAGTCTAACCTGGACAGACAATGTTCGCCTCCAGTGGATTTTCTGTTTCAGAAATCATTACTCTATACCTCTATCCCCATTCGACGGAATGTGTCGGCCCGGATTAGCCTGAGCTAACTGCACAGGCTAATCTCAGTCGATACATTACGCAGAGACAATAATGTTGGTTTTCTTGTGGAACGGCTCACAGCTACATTCGGACGATGATACTATAACTGTAACGCCACTGGTATACATTTCACAATCTAATTTAAAATATATTTTAAATAGTTTTTGTTCTCCTTTGCATCTCAATTGTTTATTTGCTAGGAGTTGAGATAATTACATATAGCAAATACAATTATGTTATGTTCTGTTCTGCCAGAGTTGATATGCAATAAAACGTTATTAGTGCATGATGCAACTCAATCTATGTTGATAATAATAGTTGTTTACATATACAACAACTAGCTGATAACACAATCCACAGTGTACGTCCGTATGTTATTATGTATAGTATGGTACATTTTGAAGTGAAGGTATAACGTACTGGTTGGTTAACTAGATATCACATAGAGGACACGAACAGGGGGAGTGAACGGGGTATAACGTACTGGTTGGTAAACTAGATATCACATAGAGGACACGAACAGGGGGAGTGAACGGGGTATAACGTACTGGTTGGTAAACTAGATATCACATAGAGGACACGATCAAGGGTGTTTCTCGGGTTATAACGTACATGTTGGTTAACTAGATATCACATAGAGGACACGATCAGGGGTTTTTCTCGGGGGTATAACGTACTGGTTGGTTAACTAGATATCACATAGAGGACACGATCAGGGGTTTTTCTCGGGGTATAACGTACTGGTTGATTAACTAGATATCACATAGAGGACACGATCAGGGGGTTTTCTCGGGGGTATAACGTACTGGTTGGTTAACTAGATATCACATAGAGGACACGATCAGAGGGTTTTCTCGGGGTATAACGTACTGGTTGTTTAACTAGATATCACATAGATGACACGATCAGGGGGTTTTCTCGGGGTATAACGTACTGGTTGTTTAACTAGATATTACATAGAGGACACGATCAGGGGGAGTGAACGGGGGGTTTTCTCGCAATATCTCTAATATAATTCAATCATTCCTCTAGTGGTGGGTACTCTCAGTGGGACGATTATGTTGAGTTCCAACTGCAAAAGGTTTGGGAGACAAATAAGCATTTTAGAACGTGAAAAAACGTCATATCTATATATAGCTCAGATCATGTATAAGTGTATTATTTGTGATGAAGCTGCTATAATTTTGACGCCATAAACTCTAATGAAGAATTCAAGCCAGGGGCGTAGCTTGGCAATAATCAATGTGTTGGCCGTCTCGTGAGAACATCAACATTGTGGACTCTGCGTAAAGTATCGACCGGATCAGCCTAAGCGCCACACAGGACGGATATACACTTTTCGCCTCCTGTGGATGTTCTGTTTAAGGAAACAGTTTCAGGAATCACTACTCTATATATCCCCCCTTAGACGGAATATGTGTCGGCCGGATCAGTCTGGGCGGACAGCGCAGGCTGATCTGGTCGATACATTACGCAGATGTGTATCGCCGCAGCTGCATTTTCGGGCAATTTGAGAAAAAATGGGTAGGCACGTGCCTACAGTGCCTAAAGGGAGCTACGTCCCTGCAAACTGCATAAATAGTTAAATATTCGAACCTGGTGTATTGCAAAAATGCTTCGGTATTCTCGAGGGAACCAGTGAATTGCAAAGCGTACTTTCGCATGGTTCCCGAGAAGCACGGGTGCTGGTTGATCTCCTTGACAACAGCAATACATTCCTTCAAACAAAATCCAACACGACAATTTTCTTCGAGAGCCTTGAACCGTGCTACGTTTTCTGGATGTCTGTAAAGTTATTGGTGAAAAGTAATTAAAAATATCTATATTTCTTTTCCGGGTTTATCTGCTTTATCGAAAACATATTTGATATCTGCAAAATACACCATTTCCATAATATTGACGATTTATGACATCTCTGCTGCAAACGACATTTGAAAACATTAACATTTCTCTTTTTGCCACAATATTTTAAACTTCTACCACTCATTTTAATTATTTGTGAAGTTTCGTAGTCGTCTGCTGCAGATTTGTTGTATTTGGGAAAGTCTGTATGCAGTGAACGCGGAATCTGTTTGAGATACTAGTACATGTAGCTAACGCTAAAACTGTATGACCACTGAATGGTTTTGTCCCTGTTCGCTGCGGTCATGGTAGAGTACTCTTTGGCAAGGAACCTCTACTAGCATAGTATAAATTCGTATTGTGTCGCTTTAATATTTAACTGAAATCATTTTGAGATTCCGAATAAAATGAAAACCAAACAAACGTTCATGTTTGTTATACGCTTATATTTATCATTCGAGATAGAGTTACCGTACCATAACCACAATGGTACATATAACCCGTCACGACGGCCAGTGTCGAGTACCTCAGGGCGACAATGAACATTTACTCTTCTAGTACTTGTTTGTCCCCAGGGGGAATGGATATGTGTTCCGTCGCTTAAATATTTGAAATAAATAATTTTGAAATCCCTACTAAAATAAAAATCGAAAGTGAGTTCATGTTTGTTTAACGCGAGCAACTTTCAAAGGAGTCTTTAAACATGTAATACCTTTTGCCTAATTCACCCCTTATAAGGTAGTTTGGTCTTACGTTGTACGAGTAACATGTATATGGACATCGGATTTGAGACTTTTACAATACGATAGGAGACTACTATTTACACTACTTACGAATTGTCAAACAGCTGGATAGTGTTACAGTCACGAATAACAGGCTTCTGCATATCACATGTGTCCGTATCAATAAAGGAAACACAATCTGGAAAAAGAAATTCTAACTGCAATTATAATTAATAGTTTTTGTCGCGCCATGGGAATTCCGACTATACTATCTATAATCTGGAGATCAGCATCTCATCAGCATCATATGCATTATTGCGTTGAGGAAAACATCATGTTTTGGCTTGGGTTTTCAATAATTTTCAATCTCAAACGTTCCTCTTATTGAGAATGAACATACCAGAATGTGTTCATTCATCCATAAACGTATTTCACTTGTTTATTCAAGCATTACTGTATATCACTGTTTTAAATGCGTCTATTCACCTAATGTCACGTGCATGCAGACTTTAACTTGTTATTTGACTCACTACTATAAACGAATAATTTGCTTACAGCAAACACTGTACATAAATGTGTTTAATACTTTCATTCACACAAACCTGAACCCATGTAGTTCTCTTTTGGATAATACGAAATAAAAGCAAAGCACATTTCATCACTAGTTCCCTCTCCCCAGAATGTAGTCTTCGTTCTTGACGTCGATGTGAAGTAACATTTCAGGTGAAATTCGTGACCGGGATCGAACCTGATGGGCTCTTCGAACCTGAAACATATAGTTGTACACTCGACTTCTAGTGTCAATTCGACACATTAGGGACCGCTATATATGGCTCACTCGACTCACGTGTTTTAAGTTAGTTCAGGCTATATACTATGGAAGTTTAAGTAACACTCAAAGTTTAACTCTTTCAGCGCCGAATTGTTTAAAATAGACTCTTCAATGTTCAAAATCGGGTGTTCTCATTTCTCAATTTATGAAAGTTTTGGACTAATTTGGTAACTAAAAGGCAAACAATGCTGATTTCAGGTGAGACAGCTCGTTACGAGCTGACTCACCTGAATCTGCATTGTTTGCAAAAAAAACTCAATATTGCCTGTGGCGCTGAAAGAGTTAAATACAGAAGAATATATTCAAGACAATTGTGATGCTAAGTCGTCGTTTAAATTGGAGATATTCAGTTTGATAAAATGGATACCGTCACTGTTGAAGGTAGACATGTCGAAGATACGTTACGAAACTTTTAGTTTTAGGAATGAACATAATAATTAGCTGTACGTAAATGATGACGTTATATAACGAGAAGAAACATTTTCTGGATATCTAGATGTAACGGATAATGATTTTCTGTCGGAACTGCTGTACGAAAAAGGAATCCATTGGTGGATCAGGCTGTTCGTGAACCCTTTCTCGTGGTAGCAAACAGACCTAGATAGATCTTCAACATTTGTTCGTTTATCGTGGAGGCATTTAAGTGTAAAACTACTAATGGTAATATAGATATGCTTCTCAGTATAGGACAGAACTCGCTTCAGATTGTATTTAAACAAGGTTACCTATGAACTGAACTGGAGAGAATAAACAGGCGTGTATGTACATGCTACATTTTCAATGAAGTAAGACTGTAAGACAGTTCATGAAGTAAGACTGAACATGAAAATTCCGTTTGCTTTATATAATGATATTCTTATCGATGTGTATTTGCATTGTTTAAATATGTTGAAATGTTATTAATACAATAATTACTTTATTTCTGCTTTTTTATTTGTGTTCGTTCACTACTTTGACTGCTATACTATCAACATAATTGAGCCGTTCCACGCAGAGTAAACACTTTTCTGATGGAACGGCTCATTTATATTTTATAAATGTAGTTCTGGCGATTACATCATTTCTAAAATATAAGTATAAATGTAAACAAAAATTGATTATACAAGCAGACATGTAAAGAAAAGTTTATCATACCAGTGTTATATATCACATAATCTGCTCATTACAAGATAAAACAGGATACACACACACTATTTAAACGTCTTTTTTTGTCATAACATTACAAACACACGTTATTTAAACGTCGTGTATACATCATAACAGTATAAACACACGTTATTTAAACGCTATGTATTATAACAGGATAAACGCACACTATTTAAACGTCGTGTATCATACCAGTATAAACACACGTTATTTAAACGTTGTGTATTATAACAGTATAAACACACGTTATTTAAACGCTATGTATTATAACAGGATAAACGCACACTATTTAAACGTCGTGTATCATACCAGTATAAACACACGTTATTTAAACGTTGTGTATTATAACAGGAAAAACACACGTTATTTAAACGTAGTGTATCATAACAGAATAAACACACGTTATTTAAACGCCTTGTATCATAACAGTATAAACACACGTTATTTAAACGTCGTGTATCATAACAGTATAAACACACGTTATTTAAACGCCTTGTATTATAACAGAATAAACACACGTTATTTAAATGCCTTGTATTATAACAGGATAAACACACGTTATTTAAACGCCTTGTATTATAACAGGATAAACACACGTTATTTAAACGCCTTGTATTATAACAGGATAAACACACCTTATTTAAACGCTATGTATTATAACAGGATAAACAAACGTTATTTAAACGTCGTGTATTATAACAGTATAAACACACGTTATTTAAACGCTATGTATTATAACAGGATAAACACACGTTATTTAAACGCCTTGTATTATAACAGGATAAACACACGTTATTTAAACGCTATGTATTATGACAGGATAAACACACGTTATCTAAACGTCGTGTATTATAACAGCATAAACGCACGTTATTTAAACGCTGTGTATTATAACAGGATAAACACACGTTATTTAAACGACGTGTATTATAACAGTATAAACACACGCTATTTAAACGTCGTGTATTATAACAGGATAAACACACGTTATTTAAACGTCGTGTTTTATAACAGGATAAACACATGTTATTTAAACGCTATGAATTATAACAGTATAAACACACATTATGTAAACGTCTTGTATTATAACAGGATAAACACACCTTATTTAAACGCTATGTATTATAACAGGATAAACACACGTTATTTAAACGCTATGTATTATAACAGGATAAACACACGCTATTTAAACGTCGTGTATACATCATAACAGTATAAAAACATGTTATTTAAACGCTATGTATTATAACAGCATAAACACACGTTATTTTAAACGCTATGTATTATAACAGCATAAACACACGTTATTTAAACGCTATGAATTATAACAGTATAAACACACGTTATTTAAACGCATAGTTAATATGTATTATAACAGGATAAACACACGTTATTTAAACGCTATGTATTATAACAGTATAAACACACGTTATTTAAACGCTATGTATTATAACAGGATAAGCACACGTTATTTAAACGCTATGTATTATAACAGTATAAACACACGTTATTTAAACGCTATGTATTATAACAGCATAAACACACGTTATTTAACATTGTGTATTATAACAGGATAAACATATTAAAATTTTGAGTAGTCATGCTTAAGTCAATGTTTCGAACAATGCATTGATAATGATATAGCACACTTGTATTTCTTAATTAATATTCCATTATCAACAACGTGAAAAAACTTACGCGTAAGTGATCGGCCTGTCATAACTGAACTCATTATCATAAGCAATGTATCGGGATTGTCCGTTTGGTACAACGACTTGAGACACGGCTTTTCTTCCTGAAATAGCAAACTGGTGTCACTTGCATGCTCGTTATAGAAATAAACCTGACATCTTATAACCGGGCCGGTCACATGTCGAGGGTTTGGCGCGAAACAGTTGTAACTTAAAACCTATTTTGAAAACCCTGGTTTAGGGGCAATTTTGACCCCTTTGTAAACAATGCAAATTTAGGTGCCATTGCTCAGAACGACCAATGGCACCTAAATTTACATTGTTTACCAATACAAATGATTTAACGCTTATAAAGACTTTATATGGCAAGGTGATTAACCTTGGTAAAAAAACACAATTTTTAGTAACAACCGTTTCAGGCCAAGCCCTCGATGTACTTTCTCCAACTGTGCACACGTTCAAATCGCGACGCAGCATAATGGCTTGTATTATTTAAACTATGAATTTCATTCTTAATAGATGGGTTGTGAATAGTGTTGACCAATATTACATTGCAAAAATACGCATGCCGATGTTGATGGGTATGTATTCACATCTGTTGTTTGAAGTCGTACATAGTTTCCTATTAAGAGAAAAAATAAATACTTTTAACAAATTGTGTATGTTTACCCCAAATCACTAAACAATTTATTCGAGTCTTACCAAAGGTCGTGAGTAAAAATCCCAGATTGGGACATTTTTTTTTTTGTAATGCAAACATACGCACCTAGATAATGCATGTGATTCGCAGCGGAGAGTAAATAAATTGGACCCTTCATGCTTTGCTGTGTGCAGTTCGACGAACATGTGCTCTCGGCCACGTAACTTTGTGTTTGTGGTGGTATCTCCAGGTGGTATTGACCGATCAAGAGGACACCTGCATCGTAGGGTCGCAGGTTCGGGGTAAGATGCAGCGTAACTCCAGAACTGTCTGTCCAGCCCTCGACAAATCCCGGGTTATTCCAATGTAACTATAAAGTTAAAATGTAAATATTATTTGCACATTGCTATAATTTGGGATTGAATTCCCGTACCATTAGATCAGCAGAGAATCGATAAAACCGTTTAGACAATGGGCAAAGTGTTAGTCTTAAATCGTGGTATTCAGGGTTGATATAATCTCGATTAACAGACGACACTATAGATGACAAAATAAATGCAGAGTCGTCCGAAAGCGTCTGTATATAGATATAGATTGGGTTTTTTATCTCCGATTTCAACAATTTTTCAATCATATCACAGCGGCCAGTTTACCTACCTCATGTATTTTCATGGCTTTCGCACTCCAGAACTCAACAACAACATTATTTCGAAGCTAACTGGTTGCTTTTCAAATAGTCTGTTAGCTCGTTGGTGGTAGAGGAATAATGTTCGCCACAGTGACTTTTGTTAAAAGTCGGAGAGTCCGTCATCGCGACCGACTGAGCTACCGAACTCGGCTGGGAGTCACGGGTGAGTGCCCCTGTACATGGATATAATATCAATCTAGTATCGGACAGTCACCTAAAACCCAGGAATAAGTGAACGGTCGACGTTATATAACTGAACATAACTTATATAATCGAATCATCATATGCAGTAAGTGCTGTTTATATTCTGTCGTATATCGAGGGCTTGGCGTGAAACGGTTGTAACTAAAAAACCTATTTTGAAAACCCTCGTTTAGGTGCAATTTGACCCCTTTTGTAAACAATGCAAATTTAGGTGCCATTGCTCAGAACGAGCGATGACACCTAAAATTTCCATTATTTACCAAGTAAAATGATTAACACTTATAAAGACTTTGCTAGGCGAGGTGATTAACCTTGGTAAAAAAATACCAATTTTAGTTACAACCGTTTCAAAACAATGCCCTCGATATGATACTCCCGAGAGGCACCATGAAGTTTAGCAAATATAAACATGATTGCGTTCGATCAAAAACAAATTCATCCTAAGAGTTTATTCTCTAGAAATTATTTTTCCGAAAGAAGTTTACCTCAAGCATAGCTACTTTGATAAGCTTTCGAACTATTTCCGATTCTAATCCCGCATCTTGATGATAACATGTCTCCATTTTGGCCAACAGCCCATTGTTGCACAAGTGATATCATTACAAGCATCTTGCTCCCATGAAACAGTCTATGTGGTGTATTTAATTCTTTCTGTTACCAAACCTAGAATTCATTAAGGTCAAATTAAGAACTTTAAAAGTC